>JAWWEU010000082.1:2637539-2650105 GCA_035583155.1 Acropternis orthonyx
AGCCCAGAGGGACAGACAGACAGCAGGACCTGCCCTCCCAGCCCAGACAGCAGGATGTGCTGCAGGGCCTCGTGTGCCCCCTTGGCACGCCTTCCCAGGGAAATGCACCCATCCCCTTCTCCAGCACCGCTGCCCCCCTGCACTGTCCTCCCCCACAGCAGTAAAACCAGACCAAGCACACAGTCTGTGCTGTGAAATGACCAACCACTGCAGCTTTGTTTTCTTAGCTTTGTGTGTCTGGTGAGTGCAAGGCTGGAGTCTCTCATGTCTAATACCAGGCTAAGACTGTTTCTGCAGTGTGTTTTTTGCTGGTGGGGACTCTCCTATGCACAGCCACCTAGTATTAAGTGTTGGGACATATCTGTGATGCCTCAGTTCCTCTGTCAAAGAGGGCTGAGAGAGGCCAGCAGGTTAAAAAACAGGGTGTTGATTTGGAAGCAAGCTTTTGGTGAAGGCACTGGACTCTGAAATCTCCAAGCTTATGAAAAGTGCGACGTTCTCTAACGACTGCAAATGTCAGAACATCAACTCTGCTTCCCACGGACGAGGCCCTGGAGAAACACCAGCCCTTGGAGTCTGAGCACCTGTCTCTCTGCAGCCTGGGTACTTTGCTCCCTCATTGCAGAGCTGGAAAACAAAACAGCTCCCACAGGATCCATGGCAAAGTGTTTTTTTTCCTGAGGCAGCAGCAGCATCAAGGCAGCACCCCATGTTTGTCTGAATCAGGTTGCTCTTTCGAAATGTCTCTGTCATGATGCTCCACTTGTCAGGGGAAGTGGATGAGCAACTTTGCAGTTCTGGGAGGAGCCATTCCCTGCAGGAACAGCCCCACACTGGCAGGAGGTAAAAGAAAGATTTGGGGCAGGGCAGAACTGCTTAGACTAGGAATTTATCAAGGGAATAGCTGCATGCATCAGTGAGGCACTGCTCTGCATTATCCTTGAAGGGAACCTCTTTTATACTCTCCGGGGACTGACATTTCTCAAATGAAGCACCCTGAATGAAGTACATGAAGTTAGAGCACCAGAATCTGTCTCCTGGTCTAAGAGATGCTAATTTTTGTGCCAAAGGGGCAGTTTTGGCCACGCCTTGCAGGGGCTGTGTAGGGTTATCTGGATGCTCGGTGTTACTGTACCCTGCAGTAGGAGTTCTTGATTAGAAAGTCCCTGCCTGTGTTAGTTCAGAGTGGGACCTGCGATTCTGGGGCAGGCATTGTCAGCTTTTTCCTTCTTTCCCTCGTGCCTGTGATGTGAGCCTGGGAGTGCCGGGGGGGAGGTGGAGTGAGGGGGCAGAGGAGCCTGCCTGCTCCTTGTGAGACCCGGAGCACTCTGCTGCAGTGATGTGGTGTGACAGCCAGCCCAAGCCCATTAGTACTGCCTGGAGACAAGGAAGCTCCCTGCATATCCAAGGAGATTTGCTGCTTTCCCAAAGGCTTTAGCAGGCATCCCCTCTCTCCCTGATCCTTGCTGCTGACAGCTGCTGGCCAGATGACCTGAATCCACTGGGCTTAGAGGAGCTGTGCCCAGTGTTTGTGTGCTCTCCTCTCTCTTGGCCTCTCTGGCCTCAACCCCTGGCTTGTACCTCCATCAGCAGCGTGCTCTGTGCTGGCCCACCTCCTGCTGCCTGGGTGGCTGGCTGTGCCCAGAGCATGTTTCCATGGGAACTCGACAGTCGGAGATCAGAGTCGGTTTTCCTGGTTGCTGGACTGCTTGGGAAACTGCCAGTCAGAGGGTGCAAACCAGGAGCTGTAGGGAAAGCGAAGGAAAAACAGCAGGAGGGAGGGTGTGCTGCTCCGAGCAGGGGAGAGGAGACCTTCCAGTGCTGCAGAGATCCCCGCTGGGAGCCCAAGGAGCCGGTGACCTGCAGGAGCGCCCTGGGAATGCCGGCTGGTTTGAGACCGCTCTGGCAGCGGTGATAGCAGAGCTCAGGTGGAAGGGCTGGGGAGGGATGAGGCAGCCTGGATAGTGGGGAGGGAACAGCCCTGTTTGGAAGCTGGCAGAAGCTGGAGGGCACTGGGTTGGGCTCCAGGGTGTGAAGAGGGAGAGGTCAGCAGCAGAAGGGCCCTGTCGCAGGTTCCCCAAGTGCTGCAAAGATGCATCCAAGGGAAACAGGCTGGACCCTTTTCCTGTGTGCAGTCCTCAAAGTGGGCTATAAGGAACATGATTCACTGCGAAAAAGTCTTTCACTTATGTTGTCAGTGACTTCATTCCCTTCTAATATTGCTGTTCTGGGCATTCAGAAAGGATTCCAAACCAATAGGTGTGTATATTTATCTTTGCCTTTATAGCTTGAGCCCCTGAGGTATCACAGTTTTAAGCTGTTCTGCATAGCCAGGAAGACTGGCATCTTTTTTCTTCCTAATTCAAAAAAGGAAAGCTGAAATTCCCACATAAACCCAGGACTTCCAAAAGGTTCTGTTAATGAGCCCTGTCAGACAACAAGCCTGCAGTAAAACTGCGCTCACTGTTTCAATGGACTTTCCCCAATGTGCAGGGTGTAGAAGAAGGCTTTTGTTTCGACAGAAGTGGTATGAGAATGAAACCACAAGAATTATCCAGGAAATTTCAGGGCTTTCTGGAGGAGAAAATAATGAGTAACTTGATTTGTTTGCAAGTTGACAAGGCTCTTTTCATTCAGTGCCTTAATTGCAAAGGTGTGGCCTCTTGCACCCATTAGGATTGTTGTCTGGTGGAACCTTAAGCTTTGGGTGGCTGTGATGACCGTCAGGTCTCTCTACTGAGCTGGTCACCAGCCCAAAGTGGAACCACTGACCTGACTCTCCACTGGCTACCCACTGTTCTTCCATGACAATCTCACACAAAATCAGATCCAGAAGCAAAAGGCCAGTGTTGCAAAAGTATCATTATGTCCCTGTAGCTGTGTATTCCCCTCACCTGGAGTTCCAGATTCTTAAATTTCTACTGTAACTGACTTTTTCCCCCTGCCACCCTGCCCAGGACAGCCAGGCAGTCTGCTGAGGTCCCTGAGGAGAAGGGCAAGACCATCAAGTGCATTTCTGGCTATTAAATCTTAGCCCGGTTATTTGCTTGCAAGTACAGAGAACAGAGGTTTATTTTACAGCACCCAAAGTTGGTACAAGTATTTCCCAGTTCCCCTTTGCTGATGTGCTTTTTGAGGAGCTGTGTTTGCAGCCCAGAGGCAGCAGCCTGGTGCACATACCTGAAATAAGGCCTGGCTGCAGCTGCAATAAGGATTCAGGGCAGAGGAAGGGGGAACACTACAGAGCTCCAGTGTCCCCTGCCATAGCCAGACTGGGTTCACACTGGCACCAGGTGATGCCAGTCAGAGCACAGAGCTACTGCTCCTTTGGTTTCCATGCTCTTCTTCACCTCATGGTAAATATGTTCCTCTCCAGTCCCTTTTTTTTCCCCCTACCCTCTGCTTTCAGTCAGATTTTTATGTGTGCTGTTTTTTGGGTGGTTTAGCCATCAGCACTTCTGAGCTAACCCTTGTGGGGTTTGCTAGTCCTTGTGTGCCTGCTAAAAGGGCAGCTGTACATACAGCCCCTGCTTTATTGGCTCCTGTGCCTTGGCTGGGCATTATTGGGCATTGCCAACTGGGAGGGACCTGACCAGCTGAAATGATGTCTCCAAATGCAACCATTGCCATGGAGATGCAGGGACAAATATAGAAAGAATTGCAAGGAAAATGGAAGGGGATGACATTCCCACAGGTTTAGTTACCCAGGGAATCATGAAAATGGGGAAGCTGGGAAATTCGGCCTCTGAAAAACACACAAGGCCATATATTTCAGCCAGTTCTAGTTGTGTAAATCAGGAGTATCTGTCTGGGACTGGGTTAAGAGCCTTGGATGCAGCACTCCTAACACTTCACCTGTGGTGGACACAAGTGGCACCAGCGTCACACGGTGTGAGAGGGGAGCTGAACCCGTGCTGGGGCTCCCTGGGGCAGTGCCACAGGATGAGGTGACTCCCCGTGGTGTCCCTGCACATCCCTCTTGCTCACTGAGGACTTTTTTGCTGGGGCTGGATGGATGTACCTGTGTGTTGCTGGGCATGCATGAGCCTCTGGGCTTGTCCATTAATGTGTGTGCATCTGCTTTTCTGCCGGGAACCAGTGGCACGTGTGGGTCCTGCCCGTGTGTGCTGCCCGGTGTGCTTGGCAGCTTGTTTACTCACCTGGGTAGGAACTCTGAGCAGAGGGGAGCAAGGAAAGGGCTGGGGCAAGCTTTGGTGCTGGTGGGAATGTGTCATGTGCCATCCATTGCTGTTCACACCGCCACCCCTGTGGCCTGTTCTGCTGCTGTAGCCCCAAGACCTGTTGTTTTTCAGGTCACTGCACTCCCAAACAGATAGCGGCTTCCTGCTATTCCCCCTGACGTGCGTCACGTTGCATTGGTGTGTTCGCAGCCAGCCCCTCCCATCCTGTCGCTGGCAATAAGGAATCCTCTCCTAGGGCTGCTCCGAAGCCTCATCCCGACACCTTCCCTCCTGTGGGTCATGTCTCCCCAGGCATGTCTGGGGCAGTGGGGAAGGGTTAACTCACTAGATGGCACAGCTATTTCCTTGCAAAAGTGGAGCTTGGGCTGGTATTTAGGCCGGGATTTTATTAATGTTGCGGTATTTTAATAGCTGTTCACATGTGGAGGATGTTGCCCCAAGCACTGCTGTGTTTGTGCTTGACTGATGAGCCCCTGTGGGTATTGATGGCGGGGCTCTGCACCTTTCCTGCCTCCAAACTTACCCATCCCAAGAAAACCATAATCCTCACTTCTGTCCTCTGAGGAGGAACCCAGAAGGACTCTGAGCTCAAAGTCCTGGGTGTCTTGGCCAGCCTTCCAGCTCCCTGCCAGTGTCACACGGGTACAAAATGCCACTGGAGAAGGGGGAGCAGGGACCATGGAGATGTTTGTTGGCCTTCACCAAACTGTCTGGTATTTGGGTGATCCTGTGGTGGCACAGATTGGGACCCAGGATGGCAGGCCTTAGGAGACAGCTGGTTAGACTGGGGTGGGCAAGGGCAAATGGAAACTAAGATGTTTGGTTACATGGCAGCTGAGGGAACTGATCTTGGAGAGAAGGAAAAGGAAACAGAAGTCAAAGGTCCTGGAATTTATTACCCTGCCTGGGTTGGTCTGCTGTATTTCCAAAGGTACCTCTTGGATTTCACAAGCTGATCAATAAGAGTATGATTGCCCAGACAGTTTTTCTTATTATCATTTGTATTGGATTATTCAAAGGCTAGTGAATAAAAGGAAATTATTAATCTTTTTTCTGTTGGGGATGGTAGGATAGGGGAAGCCACAGAAACCTTTGCAGGTGTGAGGAGCTTGGGTGGACCCTGCACACTCACCTCTGGAAGCATTTCAGCAAATCATTTCCACGCCAGGCATGTCTTGAACGCGAGGCTGTTTTGTGCATAAGTGTCCCTGTCCTCCTGCTCTGGACTGTAAGCCTCATAGAAGGTTGATGTTTCTGTGTTTGCCCCTAGGGGACAGGAAGCTCTTTGTGGGCATGTTAAATAAGCAGCAGTCTGAGGATGACGTGCTCCGGCTCTTTGAACCATTTGGGGTCATTGATGAGTGTACGGTGCTCCGTGGACCTGATGGGAACAGCAAAGGTGTGAACCCCTCTGTGTGTCCTGCCCTTTCTCCCTGCTCTGCAGGTTGTGCTCACCAACCTCACTGCCCGTGCCTCCTTCCCACTGGGGCACTTTATTCCCCCACTGTACCTTTTATGGGAACCCATGTCACAGCCCGGCATAGGGAGCAGGGCAGGAAGAGTCACCTGCTGCCAGGAAGGACTGGGGAAGGTGGGCAGAGACCGAGGGAGAAGGAGGGGAAGCAGAGCACCATGAGTAGCTGAGTTACCAGGATCACTGGTGAGCCTGTTCTGTCAGCCTGGGTCTGCAAGGTGAAATGTTTGTGCCCACAGTCAGGAGTCCACAGAAACTTTGGGGAAGAGGTAATCAGGGACAAGGGTGGAGATGGTGACATCATCTGTAGAGTATATCACTGAAGTAATAATTTGAGACCCTTCCTCTTTTTTCCAGGATAGAGGACTTGGGATGAGTCATCCTTTTTGTTCCCTGCTTCCTTGGGGTGGCTTTCCTTTGCCTTACCTGAGATACAGACACTGTCTCTTGCGTGATGCCACTTTCACAGCAGTCCTGTCACTGCAATCTCCTGTGCTCTTTCTGTCCCTTTCCAGGCTGTGCTTTTGTAAAGTTCTCATCTCACACAGAGGCTCAGGCAGCAATCCACGCACTCCATGGCAGCCAGACAATGCCCGTGAGTATAAGGCCAGGGTACCTACCCTATTCCTAATCCTCACCCCATTACCCTGTTGCAGGGACCTCCCCACACTCTCCACGACAGGTTCAGCTGCAGTTTCCAGCTTGTGTGGCTGGGAGGTGTGTGTGGGGATGTGTGTGCACGTCTGTGCTCTGGCCTTAGCAACCATCCTGTCTCCTGATCTGGTGTTTGTAGCTGTGTTCAGCCAGACTGGTAGTGACAGCACTTACAGCTATAAAGGCTAAATAAAAGAGCCAAAACCAGGCCATGAATTTGTCTCGGAAACAGCTCCCTGGAGTGGTTAAAAAACTGAGCAGGGTGCAAGCTAACAATTCAGCAGCATGGGTGGTCATGGCTTAAGTGTCTGAGCACACTCCTCGACTTATTTAGGCACAGAGGAGGCCCCTGGGGTGGGCTGGGTGCGGGTGGGAACGCTGTGTGCATTCTGGGGGGTTGTGTAGCCGTAGCTGTGCCTTCCTGTGCAAGCGGAGCTGCAGCTGTGATCTCATCTCTAGCAACCTCTAACCTGAACTGGGGCACCTCATGGGTGGGACAGTGCATTGCTGCAGCAGGGAGGGTGTTTCCAGCTGCCAGGGACTGCTCTGCCTACCCAACCAAGCTCGTGGTGGTGGAAACATGGTGCTTGTGGCTGTCAGTGACATGGGTGTTCCTGGCCACACCACCACCTGGTGAATGCAGCCAGGCACGTGTGCAGGGCTCAGGGTGTGAGGGAAGGGTTGGATGGACAGATGGATGGGGAAGGGGCACAGCCCAGGTTCCAGGCAGCTCCCGAACACTTTCACGCCAATATTTGCTCTTCTGCTCCTCTTCCCCCCTCCTCTCTGCTGCCTGTGCTGCCCCATCCTGCCTTGCCTGACTGCTGACTCTCTGGCTGTCCCACGCCTCTTCTCTCCTGCCTCCTGTCTGTCTCCTCTCTCTGTGCCTAGGGTGCCTCCTCCAGTCTAGTGGTGAAGTTTGCTGACACAGATAAGGAAAGGACCCTCCGCCGTATGCAGCAAATGGTGGGGCAGCTGGGGATATTCACTCCATCTCTCACCTTGCCGTTCAGCCCATACAGCGCCTATGCGCAGGCTGTGAGTATCCCGCGGGGGGTGTGGGGACAGACAGCCTGCCCTGCTGGCCCTGGGGCAGTGCCGTGCCTGGGAGGACTCTTAGGGATTGCATGAAGGTTTCCCAGCCCGCTGGGACTCGCTCCTGGCTTCGGTGTCTCCGCTCAGCAGCCTTGTCTTGCACAGCCTTGGTGCGTTGCTCTCCTGAGACGGGGGGCAGGGGAGAGCTGGGGTCTCCTCAAAGTGAGCCTGGATGGCTCTGATGTGGTGTTGGCTGCTGGAGGTGGCTGGGAACGGGTCAAGCGTGACCCAGTATCCTTCTGTCATGTTTTGAGGACATGATTCCTGGGCAGTGTCTGCCAGATGTGTTATACCAACTTGTGAACTCTTTGCTCTGGGTCTGTGGCACAAATATGTGTCTCCGTCTGGTTTTGGAGCACCGTGAGAGCCCTGGGCACAGCTTTACAAGTTTATTTCTCTGCTGAAATTCTTAGGAGGGCCCTAATCCCTCCCAGTGCTGTCCCTGGCTCCCAGGGTTTTCTCCCTTGGCTGTGGGGTTTGCAAGGGGCTGGAGAGGGAGCAGAGGGCCAGAGGTGTTTCAGCAGTCTGGCTGTGCTTGGGATCGTAGTGAGAGAACCTCATTGCCTCGGAGCCCTGGTGGTGACTGCCACTGATGCTTGAGGCAGGTCCCAGGCTCAACAAGTCCCACATCAGACATGGTGGAGCATCGTAGTGACTCTCATTTTGAGGTCTCTACTGCCGAGTATAAAGCCCATGGAAGGAGGCTGAGAAATTGCTCAAGGCGTGAGAGATTCTTGTGTCCATAAAAACTCAAAAGTAGATACTGTTACTGAAAGTAATTTCCCAGGGGGGAGGGAGTGCAAATAAACCTGTTCTTATATATGTGGGCACCTCTTTCTCCTCTGGCTTCAGCAGCTACTTGATGTGCCTTCCTTTCATTTATATGACAGAGAAGGAACTGTTTCTTAATTGTTTGCCATTTCCTTCCAAAGAGTCCCCAGAAACTGCCAAATGTCTTCTAAGTGTGTGGCAAGAGCATGGAAAAGTGGCAATACATGTGAGGTGGGGAATTTTGGGACCCAAACCATAGAATTTGTCCGACACAGATTATTTGATTTTTCTTGTGTGATGAAGCTGAGAGCAGCTATACCATTCCAAGCCTTCCAGCTGAAGCGTGATTTGGAGGGAGGAACCCTTTCTGACCAGGCACCAGGACCCATCTTTTCTGTCCAGCCCACAAGGCTGAGGTCAAAGGCTGTAGTTTCTCTCAGCTGTGGGTCACCAAATGCTCATTCTGGAGTGTCCTCTGCTGTCACGGGGATGGCACTGACTGCGGCATGGTATGGTGGTGAAGGAGGCAGGAATGACCCACAGAGTGAGCTTATGATGGCAGAAAGTGCTTTATTAGCTTATGGTCCAGGATGTGTAAGGAAGAAGAGCAGTGAGACCTTCTAGACTCAGTCTCTTAAGTGCTCTTCAATCTTCAGGAACTCCTGCTGATGACAAGAAACCAGTCAGGTCTAAGCTGTGCTCCTTATCTGCATCTTCTTTCTCCTCATTGTGCCTGTTACTTTGTTGGTCTGTGATCCTTCACTGCCCTTCCTACTCTGAGACTTTATTTTGGCTTTCCCCTTGACTCAAGACTCAGCCTATCTCCCAGTTTTTTGTGATGTTTTTCCTCCTTTTCCTTCCCACTGAGTTTGGTTCTTTATCCTTTTTCTTCCTGAGGCACTGACCTCACACCTGACTGTTTCTTCTCTCGTGTCATCCCAGTCTTTGGTCTCCCTTCTCCTGGAGGAGAGATCCTGGCCAGTTCCCAGCAGAGGGAGAGGGTATCAGTCCCTTGAAATGCCATCTAATAGCTCTGGCAGTGGGGGCAGAAGAGAGGGATTTCCTCACTGAATCTCCTGCTGTACCTGGAAATGTCCTGCCATGGGCAGCTTTGGGAGGTGGCCCCCCTGGCTCAAGGGAACCCCAAATTACTTCCTGATTCTGGGCTTGGAGGAGTTGGGGGCCTGGGTGGTTTTGGTTTTGTTTTCAGTTGGATGCTTTAAATTTACATTAGTTGCCTTTTTCTTTAAAAAACTGTCTCAAATTAAACATGAAATAACCACACACTATGTTAAGTCTAAAGTTATTCTGATCTATTCAAATATGCAAAATAAGGTACTTAGAGCAGTCAAACAGTACATGTTAGCTGAAACAGTTTATAGGGAAAAGTCTCATCCGGGAAGTACCACTGGCTAAGCATCTGGAAGCAACTTATTTCAGTGCTTAAACCAGGTTTTGGTCCCAGGTGCCTCTGCAAGTGAAAAGTTAGTGTTTCTTTCATTT
Source organism: Acropternis orthonyx (assembly GCA_035583155.1). Lineage (NCBI taxonomy): Eukaryota > Metazoa > Chordata > Aves > Passeriformes > Rhinocryptidae > Acropternis > Acropternis orthonyx. The sequence goes on from JAWWEU010000082.1 coordinate 2,647,239, forward strand.
CATTTTATTGAACAAAACTGGTTCAGGTGGTGTCAGGGAAATGTTTGGGAGCTGAACAAAATAATAATTATCAACACAAAAGAGGCCTGAAGTCTTAAAAAAGCAGCCAGTGCAATTTACTAAGTGCTTATAATGCTTGAATATTTCTTGTATATCATAAATCACTTCCAAACACAAAATATAATTTGTTCACACCTCCCCCTCTTTTTTTTTTTCTGCTCTGATGGTTCCTTGTGGTGATTTTATGTAAGTAACGAGAACAATTTCAGAATGCCAGGTCGGTGCATATGCCGTCACATGCAGGTCTTGGTCCAGCCAGGGCCTGGCACAGAACAGGCATTAATAAGGAGAAGGAAGATCACTATTCACCCAGTGAGTAAGGAATGTGTTGGTTCCTGCACCCTGGAGTGGGGACAGTGAGCAGAGAGCACCAGGAGGATGTGCAGGCTGCCTGCACAGAGACACTTCCCTCAGCAGAGCCCTGGGCACATTGCCCTGCAGTCCTGGCTCAGGGTGAGTGGCACCCAGTGAGGGGAGTCCAGAGGTGCCAGGGATGATGTGGTGACAAACAGAGAGGGCATATCACGGCTCTTGCTCTGTGGAGTCTTGTGCTGTCGGTCCATCTGCCCGCAGAGACCCCACTCTGGTGTGCCAGGGGGTGCCCACCTCTCCCCAAAAAGGGCTCGTCCCTTCCCAGCACCAGTTTCACCCCAGTGGCTTTGCTTGTACCAGCTTACAGAGACAGCAATGCCATGAAATTCCTCTTTTTATTGAAGCAATTATCAGCTTCTGTGTGAAGGAAACCAAGAGAAGGTTTAGCTGGCCACAAACTTTCTCAGAGGGACCAGGTTTTTCAGCTGAGACCTCATCCAGACTGTCTTACTGACTCACCCATTTGTGGATGGGGTTACTCGAGAGCTGTGTGTTTATGTTGCAGAGCAGACAGTGGGATGTGGCAATGTAAGGAAGATTTGTGTTGTTTTCATGGGGTTTGCCTTGTGTCACCCCTCAGCACCTCCTGAGAAACTGCGGTTTCCAAAGAGCCGTGCCCTGCTCTTCTCACTTGATGGCTTAAAAAGGGGCTGGATAATTTTGCATCCAGAGCTAAGTCTTTGTTGCCACTGCACTCTTGAGGGCATCTTATGCTCCAGACCACCCACTGATGGTCAAATAGGACCAGAAGGATTTTTTTCTTCTTACTCCTAACCCTCCTCCCAGCCTCATATCCCACCCTTCCTTTTGTACTGTGCATCTGTGCCCAGGCAGGCGTGTAGTGGCACCAGGAGGAGCTGATGTCCTCTGACCCCAGGGTGCCACTGCCAGAGGAAAGGCTGAGCTCAGTGCATCGTGGAGCAGACAGACCTCTGCTGGCAGAGTGTGACACAAGAGCTGGGCCTGGACAGACACCTGGCTGCACTGCAGGGTGGCTGTGCCACGGTGAGCTCTGCGTGTCTCCCAGCACCACGAGCTGCTTGCTGAGGCTGGGCAGAAGCAGAGGGGGTGTGCACCCTGTTCCTCAAGGCAGAGCTGGGTTATTGCATACCTGGCACTGCCCCGGGAGAAGTGATGAGAGAGAAGGGTCTGTGGGGTGGCAGCACTGCTGGGTGACAGGAGCACACCCTTTCCCTGCCCCCTTCCCCACTGCAGGAGCCCTCTGAGCCGAAGGGGCCCATCCCAGTGCTGGGTGAGCCAAGAGCCCTGGAGGCTGCAGATGGGGAGGGATGCCCAGCCCAGCCGTGGCACTGGCTTTGTGGACTGGGATGCCCACTGAGCCGTACCCCTTGGCTGCAGGATGGGAAGCTGTGCCCACCCCTTGGGGCCCAGGCCACTGTCCTGCCTCGGTGGGTTGAGCAACTGCTTGAGCAGGTGGCCACCAGGATCCTGTGGGCCCCAGGGCATGGGGGCCGTCCAGCTGGGCACAGCACAGGCCTTCAGGTGTGGGGCTGCTGCTGCTCACCCTGGCAGGTGTGGCAGTGTTATGGCAAGCTGCAGGGCAGGTGGCAGGAGCACAAAGATCCAGGGCAGGTGACAGGATCCTGGAGCTCCAGGGCAGGTGGCAGGACCCCAGAGCTCCAGGGCAGGTACAGGAGCACAAAGATCCAGGGCAAGTGGGAAGATCCTGGAGCACCAGGGCAGGTACAGGAGCCCAAAGCTCCAGGGCAGGTACAGCAGCACAAAGCTCCAGGGCAGGTACAGGAGCCCAAAGCTCCAGGGCAGGTGAAGGAGCCCAGCAATGTGCAGCAGTGGCTGGGGGTGGGAGACATGGCAAGGCTGTGGCGGTGGCCGGGCTGGCCGGTGTGTCCTCCCCCAGCTCCGGTGGGTCCCTGGGGGTGGGAGGCCCTGGGCAGATCGGGCCCTGACTGCACTGCACGCTCCTGCCTTGCAGCTGATGCAGCAGCAGACGACGGTCCTCTCCACCTCCCACGGCAGCTACCTGAGCCCGGGTGTCGCCTTCTCCCCGTGCCACATCCAGCAGATCGGCGCCGTCAGCCTCAACGGGCTGCCAGCTGCTCCCATTGCACCAGCATCAGGTGAGGGCCTCCTGCCTCAGCACTGGGCAGGGTGCCCACCCAGGTAAAACAGTTCCTACATCCCTCCAGGCTCAGCACCTGGATTAGTTCGCTCTTTTCCATCAGTGCACCCTCTGAGCATGGCAGTCTCTAGTGTGCACAAACCCCTGTACCCTCCCTGACACCCTCACACGCTCAACACACATTCTCTTGCCCTACTGCTGTTCATTTTTGCTGCAGTTTTCCCCTTTGATAAAGATGGTGTTCCTGGATTGCGCTTAAATCCTGAGGTTCCCAGGATTGCACTGGACTCTGAGGTCAGCAGTGCTATTATTCATTACCATCATCCCACAGTGA
>JAWWEU010000082.1:2650205-2661691 GCA_035583155.1 Acropternis orthonyx
TGAACACCCATCAAGAACAGGCGTGTGTCATGTGAGGGGCTGCACAAACCCAGACTAAAAATGTCCCATCCCAAAGCTCTGACAGTGGTTGGGACCAGCAGTGCTGCCTCTTAATTTTGTGAAGGCTCCAGGACTGGTCTGTCATCTCCACATGTCAACTAGGAGAGGTAACAGCTTCATACACATCAGGCTTGCCAGGCAGATGGAAGGTGGGAGCATGGGTCCTGTGAGACCTTAACTTTCATGGCATGTCCTCTCTTGTTGTCCTGCAGGGCTACATTCACCACCTCTCCTGGGAACAGCAGCCGTGCCAGGACTGGTAGCACCCATTTCCAACGGATTCACTGGAGTGGTACCATTCTCAAATGGGCATCCAACCTTGGAAACAGTTTACACCAATGGCCTTGTGCCATATTCAGGTATTGAGGGCAGGGAAAAAAACCCACCATCCAGAGACCTGAGGAGCTGCAACTAGTTCCTCTTTTCTGGATTTCCCCCAGAGAACGGTTTCCTAGCAACTTGCCACTTTGAGGTGGGGGTGGGAAACAACACTACACACACACACGAATTCATGAGTGATCCCCTTTGCTGTGCTTCTGATTCTGCTTTCCTCTGCAGCCCAGAGCCCTTCAGTAGCAGAGACTTTGCACCCAGCCTTCACAGGAGTTCAGCAGTACGCAGGTACCAGCCTCCCTCGTCCCCCTCAGGCCCCTGTGTGGCTGAGCAGATCCTCAGGTAAATGGTTTGTTCTGTCTCTGGAATGCAGCTGTGTACCCAGCCACCACCATCACCCCCATTGCACAGAGCATCCCTCAGCAGCCTCCCATCCTGCAGCAGCAGCAGCGAGAAGGTGAGGGTCAGAGTGGGAATGTGTGTGTCCAGGGGCACGGGTGGGATTGGTGTAGCTCATCTCCTACACCACAGAACCAGTGGAGAGGGGACAGCACTGATTTTTTTTGTCCACTGATCTTTGAGTCTGGAACTGGGTTACGGAAACAAGCACATCTCTGCAGCGAGTGGACTGGAAAAGTTCATGGGATGCTAGTTATGCAAACTCCCTGAGCTTGTCCCTGGCCAGATGTTGCCAGGTACACAGGGGCAGTAGAACACCAAGCTTTCACACCAGAGGGGAGAGTCAGCACCTTCCCTACATAGCCAGGGAAAGAGCACTCCCTCCCCATCTTTACTGGTGCCAGAACCACAGTGGTACCAGTCAAACAAGCCTCTCCCAACATACTCTCCTCTCTTCTCAGCCTTCATAGCCTCTTGAGTTTATTTTTCAACTTGTTTCAAAATTGGCCTGAATAGGATTTGGAGGCAAAGGCATTCTCTCTCTGCTCCTGATTCACACAGTAGGTGTCAGCAAGGGAGCAGCTTCTTGTGCTCATCAGGCTCACGAGGAGCAAGTGAAGGAGTGGGCAGGCCCAGGTCAGCCCATAAACGGGACATGTGGCAGTCCAGATTTCCAGTCAAGGCTGTGGCTTATGGACTGAAGGCAACCACTGCCTAACTGGGGGCAGGGAATGCTAAAGCAGCAGCTTTCACACAGCAGTGTCTGCTGCTCTCCTAGGACTGGGAGAGCTATGAAGGAGGAACTCTCACCTCAGTGAGTTCCTTCCAGCAAAACAGCACCCAGACACTCACAGAGGTGTGTCCAGCATCCTGTGTGGGAACTGGGGAAGCTTTGAAAGTGAATCTGCTCTCCAGAAACTGTAGCTTTTTGTGTTACCTCCCAGCTGCTCTTAGAGAGCCCTCAGAACCCTTCCTGGAGCAGTGGCTGAGAGACAGGCGAGGGGAGGTGAAAGCAGAAGGAGGCAGTGCTAGGGTTCTCCTCCAGTGCTGTGCTGTGAGTTGAGCCTGTTTCTCTTCCCCTTCCCTTTGGGGGGTTTCTGTTTTGTCCTTCCCCATTGCCCCCACACCTGCAGGTCCTGAAGGCTGCAATCTCTTCATCTACCATCTCCCTCAGGAGTTTGGAGACAACGAGCTGATGCAGATGTTCCTGCCCTTTGGCAATATCATTTCCTCTAAGGTATTCATGGATCGTGCCACCAACCAGAGCAAGTGCTTTGGTAAGTGCTGACCCAGCAGGCAAGGGCAGCGTGATAGATACCACATGGCACTCATGTGCTGGGCATGGCACCAGCAGTGCCCTTCTCATCCATGCCTGTGTCCTGTCCTGCAGGTTTTGTAAGCTTTGACAACCCATCCAGTGCACAGACTGCTATCCAGGCCATGAACGGCTTCCAGATTGGCATGAAACGCTTGAAGGTCCAGTTAAAACGACCCAAGGATGCTAACCACCCCTACTGACAGCTGGGAGCAAGCAGGAGGCACTTCTGCAGCACAGGTACAGCTGGCACCATCCTGGCACTGCTCTGTACAGTGTTGGGACAGCAGGGGCTGGGAGTGGGGAGCCAGGGGCTGAGGGCAATAGCACAGCTGGTGGGGCAGAGGCCTCACCTGCCAGGGTTCAGCCCCAGCACCTGAGCAAGGTGACCAGAGCAGGCCTGGAGGTGATGGCCAGGTCATCAGGGAAATCTGTGGCAATGAGGCAAGCCCAAAGCCAAGGCAGAGAGTCAGTCTGCAGGGCAAGATCAGGATCAGGTCTGGTGAAGGTAAATAGGGGTCAGACCCAGTCCAGCAATTGCCAGGCAGGTCTGTAATGTCAATAATAAACAGATCAAACATCAAGATGGGAAGACAATCCAAGGGCTGAAGTACAGGGCAGGTCCATGGACAGGTGGAGACTGGAACATCCACGATGTAGATCAGACAAAGGCTGATGGGACAGGCCTGAGCTGTGATGAGACCTGGACCCATGGACAGTGTGGACAGAAATTGCAGCTGAGGCTGGTCAAGTTCATTAAGGCCTTTTAGTGCTTTCAGGGCCCTGACAGGCAGATGGGTTCTGTCTGTGCTCTAATCAAGGTTTCAGTCTACTGTTTACTGCTCCCAAAAAGCTTTTGTCTGCCTAAAAAAGTTTTACAACCCAGAAGTTTTCAGTTATTACATGGGATCTCAGATAAGCAGAGGAAAGGTGAGACCCTGAAGGACCCCAGAAGAGCTGCCTGACATGAGAGCTGCTGCCAAAGAGCTGGCTCCTGCCAGCCTAGACAGGGAGCAAGGGAGGGCTGATCTCATTTGGGTCATAGTCCCTCACGTTTAAGCAACAGCAACTCAAAGCCTGAGACTTGCATAGATGTCCTCCTAATCTCCCACTTCCCTCCCTCCTCCCTTTCTGTTCAGGTGAAAGTCCAGAGGAAGAATTTCTGCTTCAGGTTGATTTACAGAGAGGCCAGTAAATGTATCGACTCTTTTGACACCACCCCTTTCCTTCCTCTGCTTCCCACCTACCCACCCCATCTTCCTCTTCCCCTCCTCTCCAAGACATGCAATTAAAGAGAAGGCTCAATATCTGCCCAGGAGGAAGAGTCTTGCCACGACCAACTCGTGTATTTGCTGCTAACGTGGTGCATAGCGAAGGGACCAGCAAACCAGCAGCCCCTGGGGCCATGAAGCTCTTCCTCTCGGGGTATGGCTGGAGTACATGGACCAAGAAAACCCACTGGTGTGTCTCTAGGTTAATGCAGTGATGTATGGAAATTTAGACCCCTCCCTCCCTCCCTCCTGCTCCGTTTCCAGCCCTTTCATAGATAAATATAAATATATACAGTCTATTTTTTTTTAAAGTGGCTCACAGGACCAAACTTTTCCATTCAGAGACTGACCGCTTGCAAGAGGTATTGGAAGTCCGGGGTTTACCTTTGCAACAGTGTCTTCTCAGCACACACTGCAGACAGGCCTGAACATTTGGAGAGGATGCTTGGAGAGAGGGGAGGGTGGGGGAGAGAGAGAGAGAGAGAGAGATCATCCCTCTGCTCAACGTGAGCAAGAAGGAGAAATCCGTACCTCCAGGATTAGGGCACAGTCAACTGCTCAGCTTGAGTCACTCATCCACTGTAGCACCAGCCTGGTGAAGGATCTCAAGAGCTCCCAGTCTTACCTTTCCAAGGGCTTCTGCAGAAAAAGCTCCTGGAATTTGGTGCCAAACCCCATCCTGAGCACTCCCTGATTAGGCTGAGAGCACAGGAAACCAGTCCCATTACCTGCAGGAACTGTACTGCCTCCCCACACATGGCACAGATCCGTGTTTCACAGCTCTCCATGGTAACAGCATTTCCTTGATGAAGGCAAGAGAAGATGAGAGTGTGAGCAGATGCAATCTCCAGAACAGCTACAGCAGCCTCCCAGGGGCCACACACTGCCTCCCCCTGTCAGATAACCCAACACTCCCATGAGCTGTAAGATGTGCTGGGGGGTAGAACAACACAGAAGAACTGCCTGGTGGGCAGTTCTGATTCCCAGAGGAAACGGGATGTTTTCCCCCTCTGAATTTAGCAAGAGGACTCACCTCCTGCACCTGCTGCAAAGCTTTCCCCAGCAGATACAAGAGGGTTGCTAGTCTGGTTCTTTTCCCCCAGCACTCCAAGAGAGTGACTATACACAGGGACAGCTATATACACATAATCTTAAGCACAGAATGTAGTCCAGAACTTGATTTAAAAAAGATCCCCTGGGAGTGGGGGGTGTGTCACGCTGACAAGGCACATCCCTTTAACAGTTGGAAACAGTCTCTTAAGCTTCTACAAAAATAAGGAAGGCAAGACAGAACCCAACCAACCCCACAATGATTAATGAATGATTCATTTCAGTATTCCAGAGTTTGATAAGGTACCACAAACATTTCTCTGTGTGTGTGTGTGTGTGTGTGTGTGTGTGTGTGTGTGTGTGTGCAGTGAAACATGAACAGAGGGTTGGTGGGGAAAGGTTGATGCAATTACTGAATCGAACTATGGGGATTTTAGAGAATCTTGGCCAACTCTCACTCTCCCCCAGTTTCCCTTTGTTTAGGTGTGTGTGGCACAGTTCTGTAAGTACCTTCACATCTCCTCAACTGCCCTTCTATGTCTGATGCTGAGAGTTTATGAGAGATGAATGAAGCTGTGCGAGTCTGTGTGTTTCTATAGTCCATGTTTACTTATTGTAAATACCATTTTTATACTTAACATCTATTATGTATGTGATTTGTATAATGTACTTTATTTCTGCTACAAGTAATTTCATGAAGTTTAAACTTAGTCTAATTTTGAACAAAAAAAAAAAAAAAAAGAAAAAAGACAAACAAATGCAAAATGGGAAAAAAAAGGACTTTGGAAATCCTAGGTCAAGCTGGTTTAAAACAAGCATTTACAGTTTCTTCCATCACAGTTACTGATGTGACTGTACAATGTTACAGGTGCGATACAAGCTTTGTCAATGTCAAATTCCTCACTCTGGTCAAAAAAAATCCTAAATTTATTTAATAAAAGTTTTACTTGCTAAGTAACTGGGGCTCTACTTCATATTGTTAGTTGCACCTGCTTTCACTTACTGCACAAGTAAGACATTGCCAGAGCCCTGGGGCTGATCTAACAGGTCCCATGCAGTCAGCAAGGGTGTGCCAACAGGCCTGTGCCCACAGGACCCAGTGTTCTTTCATAGAGGAAGCATCAACATGTAATACCAACACATTAAAATAAACTGTTTAATTAAAGTAGAGATTAAAATAAAAGAAGGTTCACAGAATCCAAAAAGCAATGAAGCAGTGGAGCAGGACATTCCAGTACACCCTGTACAGGCAGAGGGTAAAGCCAGGGCTGAGAGAAGGCTGGAACAGTAAAAGCAGACAAGTGAAGCTGAAGGAGGGGAGATGGGAGGAGGGCTAAGACAGAGTGAAGAGTGGAAAGATCACTGACCTGTGGGTAGCAACATCAGAGCCATGGCTAAAGCAGGATGAGAGGAAGACCAAGAGTCATCTTAGGAAAAAAACAGATTATTTTGCCATCACTGCTGCCCTGCTCCTGCTTGACACCAATGGTTGAACAGGATGCTTAGTGGGATGGCAGGAACGTAATTAGAAGGGATACAGGATGGGAGAGGAGACTGAAACTGGGCACCCCTTAAGGGCTGCTGTAGTTATAGTAACTCCTTAAAACCTGGCCACTGTTGCTGGGGACCAGAACCCAGAGGCAGCACAGCTGCTGCAGCCACCAGGGGTAGAACACCTCGTGCACCCGCGTGGCACCTCCCCGGATGATGGCGAGGGCAGCCTCGGGAGCGGGGGAAGCCGTGATGTGCACTCTGCCCCTGGAAGGAAACAGTCAGAGGGTCAAAGCCAGTCAGCCCTGGGGTGGTTCTGACTGTGCAGAGCGACTGCCACGGGGCTCTGCAAGCTCATGGTCAGTGCTGAGGTGGGCGTGCACAACCCCGTGAGTTGTTTTCTTGCACGTCCAAGGAGATCCACGCGCCACCTTTAACACCGTTGTGGTGCGTTTTGCTGCATGCTTTCAAGAAGAGATGTTTGCTGCAGACACATTCCCTCCCAGGCTCCTACATCCTCCTCCAAATACACACCTGGTGTTCTCTAATGCTGTCTCAGTATCGATCAGGCCCAGGATACACAGAGTGATGGAGACGTTTCTCCTCTGCATGGTGAGTTCATGGCGCAGTGAGCTGAAGAATCCATCCAGTGCAAACTTGGTGGCAGAATAAGAAGTGGTGAAGGGAGTGGGAATTTTCCCTGGAAAGGAAAAGGAGAGAGTGGAAAACACCATGAAACTGTCTGTCCAAGGTTAGGGAATCTGGGCAAAACATAGGCTTTGTCATACTGTATCAGCTCTTGTTCTGTTCAGGTGAATTTCCCTTGATTTCTAGTCCTGTGCAAGAACTTAGACTTTGTGCAAACACATCTCAGCACAAAAGCCACCACATATGTGGGTAAGGGGAGGAACTTTCTTCTAAGTTGCACAGTAAGCAGGTCACATGCTGGACTAAGCCCACAGTGCTGGTCTACCTGCAGCCTTCCCCCTACCCCCCCCCCCCATAAACATACACAAATATAATGTGTTGAGAACTGTTGTTTGCACAAGGAAATAACTCCAGGTAAAGCCACTGACCTGTGAGGGAAGAAACAACCACCAGCGAGCCTTGATTCTCCTCCAGGGTGGGAAGAGCTGCTGTTGCAAGTGCCACGTAACTGAAGAAATTCACCTGGAATTATAAAAGCAGGCATGGAAGAAGCAAGAGGGTTTGAAAGCATGAGCTGGAAATGCAGTGTCAGAAATGGAAAGGAGCATAGCTTGGATTTGCCTTTTCAAACATCAAGTGAGAAAAATCATCTCTGTAAAGAAAGGACAAACATTGCACCCATGAACCTTGCAGGTTCCATAAAAAGCAGTGAAGTTTCAGAGCAAAGGTTGTTCCTGGGCTTCAACACAAAGATTTCTTGACAAGATACAATTAGCTGTCCCTAATTTCCCTGCATACTGTTCTTTACTTTGCAATCCCTAACCAGCAACAAGGACATCAGTTTGCTCCCCTTTAAGTTTCTCTTGACTGAGCTCAGACTACAATCAAGCATAAAATTCAGCATCTCTTCAGAGCCTGACTGCTCTAATTTGGAAGAATTCCTTACCTGTGACCCCAAGTTCCCACTCTCCAGCAAAGAGGCTCCTTCCAAAGTGAAACAGAACTAGTATGACCCACCTGAACTAAGAAGACTGAATCAAGAAAACAGCTCTTCATTTCCGTGGTCCCAAAATCTGGTACCAAGGTGATTCTATAGGAAAATCCTCAATCTGTGAGCAGAGACTCAAACGGCAGACAGCATTTCAAACTGCTTACTGTGTTCTGCAATGCCACGTGCACTTGCCATAGACTGGTAGGAGGTGTTTGCTGCTCACTTATTGCCCTTCCTAAACCAGACACTGTGCAACTGTAACTACCCATCAATCCCAACACTCCTGGCCTAAAGAGGGAGAAAAAGGACACAAGGAAGGAGAGAAGTCTGAAGTTCTTCCCAAACATTTCTCTTCACAAATGTGCACCACTTGAGCAAAGCACCTCTCTACTAATAAAGCCTCCAAACTGTTTCACCTGAAACGTGAATGAAATAAAAGGTTTGTTTTCAGCCACTGCCACAGACTTGAATTTGCCTTGGAGCTTCCCGAAGCTGTCCCAGGAGAAGCCTGACTCACCCAGTTCCAGGTGAGCTCTTCCTGCTGGGAAACCTCACCTGCATGAGCCAGCGGGTGTATTCCACATCTCCAGTCCACATCTGGAAACGGGTCCTGCCAATGTGGTTCAGCACCAGGTAATCCAGTCCCCCTGAGGAGAGGAGGAAAAGCAGACAAAGCAAACCAGTAACCAGGGAACTCAGAAATGCCAGCAGGAGGGTTGAACCAACCAGCCATTCCCTTCAGAAGGCTAGAAAGTGCTTCCCTGTGAAGCTCTGACTGCTCCTCAAGGGTAGAATTGAAAGGAAAGCTGTTTGTCTTTGACAACAGCTATCCCAAATGATGCTTCAGGGTGATTCAGGCTCGGAACTTAGTGCTGGGGGTACATCTGTTTCCAAAGTTACAAGTATACAAATCTGTAACAGCAAAACTATGATTGGTATGGAAATGTATCAGCAGAAACAGCAGTGCTGGGCTGACAGGTCATCCAGATCACAGCATGCTTACAGAGCTCCTTAAGACAACCACAATCAGGAAAACCAAGAGCATAATTAAGACACTCAAATAATGGACACAAAGACAGTGAGGATAATAGAAAACTCTGCCTAATGACAGTCTGACCCAAATGAGACAAAGTGGAGAGGCAAAAGACCATAATCACTCAACTCCTGCAGTGAACAAAAGACAATCAAAATGTGTAGCACGTGGTCAAAATGTGCACCAACCAAAAACTCAGAGGACACTGCGAGGGCTCAACAGTGGACAAAGCTTGTCCTTTGCTCTGTTACAGAGGCAGGTCACTGCTTTCAGACCTCTCTCAGCACAAGGCACAGGCATGTCCATGTGGTACCCTGGGGCAGGTGAGGTGCTGAGCTGTTGCTGTGGGGTGTGGTTTTAGTGGAGCAGTGCAAGTACTTTCTGCACACTTTTATCCTCCAGCAAAAGAAACGCCCTCCCCATGAAAGGCCACTAAAAGGATGACCACATGCAACCTGGTATTTACAAACTGCACACCCTCCTGTCCTTAACTTCCCTCTCAGTGAGGAACTCCTACCAGAATGAGAACTGTCTGCATACCTGAAAGCCAAAGAGATGTCCAGGATGCTTACCCAGCTTTTGGACAGCAAACTCAACCACCTTTTCAGGTTCTGAAGGGGAAGACATATCTGCAGGGATGTAAAATATTTTCTTTGCTCCAAGTGTCAGGCATTTTTTCATCACCTTGAAAGAGAATACATATCCAAAGATTAAAAGAATATGGAGGGGAGGGGGGGGAAAGAATAGAAAGAATTGCTCTGTAAAGCACATACTACAGGCAGTGAAAATCAGAGACATGCTTTAATTTTAAATTTACTGCTATTCAGCCCATGGAGAGCTCATTTTGCATCCAGACACTGTTTAACCAGTTAAATACAGGTGACTCTTAGCAGGATGCAGATTAAATCTACCTTGGAAAAGGATCAAGATTCACCCAAAAAAAGCCAGTCTTCTTCAGGAGAAATCTTCTGGAATACGGGTTATGCTTTACATTAAGTTCTTCTTTCTGTTCCAAAATACCTGGAAAGGTATTCATTGTTCCTAATTCCTTTGCTATGCTGAGTGCATGAAGGTGCCTAGTAATGACATGCAGTTTAGCTATTTGCTGAAATAGTGCTTTCCAGGAATTAAGAATTATTATTATGCTCACTGTCCCCAGTTCACCTTTTGCACCAGTTCATAGTGAAGAGCTTTCCTTGGAAGTCACATATCCCTGCAGTTACAGAGTTACCATCTCTAAATACTGTCCCATTTTATAAACTACAGATGAAGAAGTCTCATCTATTTAAGCTGCTCAAAAACTATTTAACCTACAAAAAGGCTTAAACCAGCTACAAATAGAACAGTTTGGACTCTGAAAATCTACACAATACTGCATAGGAATTGTAGTTCGTAGAATATTAGAGTATCTCAAATTGGAAGGGATCCATAAGGATCACTGAATCCAACTCCCTGCTCCTCACAGGGCTACCTCAAACCAAACCATATGATTAACATCTGTGGTCCAGATGTTCCTTGAACTCTGACAGGTTTGGTGCCATGACCCCTTTTACCTGGGGAGCTTTTCCAGTGACTGACCACCCTCTCAACAAAGACCATTTTCCTAATGTGCAATGTGAATTTTCCCTGACACAGCTTCATACCATTTCCTCATGTAAATGCTCAGAAAGTAAAAAGCTCAGGCAGTGTATATAAATCTTACTGTACAGGCCAAGCTCTCTTCTGGGTTTATGCTTAACAACAGTTCTGAAGGAAAATTTGTCATGCTGACAACTAATTTGTTGTTGTTTCAGTAAAAGTCCACATCTCTCATGTCTTGCCTCATAGAAGGAAGAGGTTCTTACCTTCTGCAGCACAGCTTCCCTCCTAGCAGTCAAAACAATTTCAGCACCAAATCTGGCATAATGATATGCCATCTGCTCTCCAATCCCAGCACTGGCTCCAGTCAGGAGAACACGGGCACCAGACAAGCTCTCTTAATTATGGGAAAGAGAATAAAAGATATAGAAGTGAAGGAAGCAGCAGAAGAGCTGCCCCAGTAACTACTGGCAGAGCTCTAAAGTCCAAAGATGTGTGTAAGTGCTCAAGTTTTGATGCTTCTCCAAAGCTAGAAGAGGCAGGACTGACCTGAAGAACACTTGAGATTAACGATACCATGGACCAGGCCTGGGTTGTTAAACCAAAATCTTTCAAGAACGAAGTTGGTTTTCACGTTCTAACAAGCTGTACAACATAGACGAGGCTAAGTGCCTTCTGCATATCATTTATTCTTTGCCACGAGTTTAGGGACAGGTCAGCCCTCCCGTGCTGGGCACTGCACACCTACAGAGGTGGTGCTGGCCCCGAGGAGTTTGCAACCAAAGCATGGAAAGAGAAAGGCAGTGGCAAAGTGCTGTTTGTTCCCCACACAGACAGCGGGGTCCCTGCTCTTACACCATTTTACCCTCCTCTTTGTTTCAAGCTTCCCTTTGTTTCTGGGAGCGAAGCATGGTAAGACCGTGGGCAGGAACGGGACCATTAGTCACAGCTTCGAAATCCATCCTTTTACATTCCAGCTTGAGCTCATCCCCCCCGCGGTGAGCCTGCCTGGGACGAAGGGGTCTCTCCAGAGGAAAGCGGCGAGCCCAGCCACAATCCCGGCGGCACAGAGCGCTTTCCCCGCCGCCCTCATGTCCCTCCGGGTCGTGCCGTCTGCGAGCCGAGCCCTGCAGCCAAAGCGCCGCGTCCTCCTCCCTCCGACACCGGGCACCGACCTGCCCAGAGGCACGAAAGGTCCCTCTCAGAGTCCTCCCGAGGGGGCCCCGCACCGACAGCCACACTCACCCTCGTGGGGTCCCCGCACCGACAGCCACGCTCACCCTCGTGGGGTCCCCGCACCGACAGCCACGCTCACCC
>JAWWEU010000082.1:2662303-2680130 GCA_035583155.1 Acropternis orthonyx
CCCCCCGCCGCCGCCAGGGCCGCCCGGCTCGTCCCCGTCGCCAAGTGAGTCCTCCCGGCCCTGCCCTGCCCTGCCCTCACCTGCCCTCACCTGCCCTCACCGTCCCCGCCGTCCCGCACCCACCCAGGGGCTCTCCCCGCCGCTCCCCCCGGGCTGTGCCTCCGGCCTGGCCTCGCCCCGCGCCCTTGGGATCGCCCGCCCGGGGCCCGGCCCGGCCCGTGCCCGGGGAAGGGGGAATGAACAGGGGACATAAACCCGCGGTGTGCTCGGGGAAGGGGGGAATGAACAGGGGGCATAAACCCGGAGGGTGCCCGGGGAAGGGGGGGATGAATAGGGGGCATAAACCCGGGGGGGTGCCCGGGGAAGGGGGTAAAAACAGGGGGCATAAACTCGGGGTGTGCTCGGGGAAGGGGGGATGAACAGGGGGCATAAACCCCTGTGCGGGACACACAGCCCGACTGAGAACACCCCGAGGGTGTCCCTGGGGGAGGACAGCTTCCCTTCACCCAAAATACGCGTGGACCCGGGAGTTTTGAGTATTGGTTCTCTCCTGCATCTCCTGACAGCCCTATCTGCCCTGCGTTCTGCTGCCTCAGAACCACTGTCAGGTTTTGGTTGGTTTGTCTGTTTGTACAACAAGCTTTCTCCGTGTTTTTGAAAAGAAAACGACTCTCTGCCCTGTGGATCTGCGACAGTCAGTCTCCTCG
Source organism: Acropternis orthonyx (assembly GCA_035583155.1). NCBI lineage: Eukaryota > Metazoa > Chordata > Aves > Passeriformes > Rhinocryptidae > Acropternis > Acropternis orthonyx. The sequence goes on from JAWWEU010000082.1 coordinate 2,663,011, forward strand.
AGTCTCTTATTGGTAGTGAAATTGCCAGTAAGGGCCAAATGCTCTCTGCCCATGCTCCCTTCTTAGGTTGACCCCAAAGCTATAAAACTGGTGTCTGCACATTGTGCGGTCTGTGGGGAAACTTCAAAAGCCTGGGCAATGCAAACACCTTGGCCAGGTGTTGAGTGGACTGTAATGAGCCTAACAAGGTGTTGGTGTCTGTCAGATCAATCAGGCTCCTTATTAATGAGACAGCATGGATGGCTCACCCACTGCAAAATCCTGTAGTTCCTTTTATCAAAGGTATATGCCAGTGATTCTCAGACTTTGAGGTGTGGCACATACTCTGAGGTGCTTGACACTTTCTCAGTTTTTTTCTTGAACACTGTCACTGATAAAATGTGAATAGGGACAGTTTCCAGGGGCTGACAGGGAGTAGTTGGCCTGGGAAGAAAAGGAAAGATAGGTAGGTATTTTTCCTCTGCTTTTTGTCTGCAGCAAGAAATTAGAGTGTTTGTGACCCTTGGATTTCTTTAGATACCCTCCCTTTGGCAGTCACAACCCCCTGAGAGAGATGCACTGGTGGTCCTAACGTGAACTGAACTGTTCTGCTTTTGATCCGTTCAGGTTTATCATCAAAGGAAGCCTGGCGGGAGCTGCTGTGTACGTGGCATATGATCAGGGGCTGCTGGGCAGTGGCACACAAGGTGCTGAAGCACTCAAGAAAGCTCAGGCAGCACTGCCTCCAGCTATCCAAGAGTGGACAAGTTACCTGGGCTGGGAGGTAAGGGCTGTTCAGATGAACACTGCCAAACAAACACCTTCTCTGAGTGAGCAGGAGGAAACATTGGGGTGCTGTTCTGATTCCAGTGAGGCTGGCAGGAGGTTTACTGTTGAAACTAGATTTCACATTGCAAAGGATTGAAGAGGATTGAAATGGAAGGAGAATAAAATTTTAAATTTGGGGGAAGAGACGTGGCTCACAGGTGTTATTTCGAAGGAGAAGGGGTAACCAGCCTGTGCAGGGTCAAGGAGGGGATTGGAGACATGCTCTGGGTTGTATTTCATTATGCAGTGGTATTCCTAAGCTGCTTTTGAAGGATCCTATGTGCTTTTAGAAAAACTAATGAAAATATTATCCTCCCGATTTCTCAAATTGCTAACAGTTCATCAAGTTGAATTTAAGTTGCCTGAAGAGGCCCTCCTTTATCAGTTCTTGGTTTTTAAAATCCTCAGAAAAGAAGAAACCCTTGCTTAAAGTTTGAAAAGCATTTTTCACGTTAGAGACAATTATAAACTAAGAGGTGACAGCCATGTAAGGAGACAGCCATGGAGATGGGTTTTTTTTACAAGCGCCCAAATGATTTGTACTACCTTCTGCCCTTACTTGATATTGGGGGAAAGAGCAAAGCCCAGACTTAAAGTGTCATGTCTGATCCCTTTTGAGACTTAGGGAGAGTAGGCACCTAAGTATTTTGGAGATCTGAGTTCAAGAGGCTTTGCCAACAAGAAGTGAATTTTAAGTGAAACCCCTCAAGTGCTGATATTTTGTCTCTCTCTTTCTAGCTCCCACAAACTCCAAAATTTGACTTTTCCCCCTCTGATTCCTGGAATAAAGGTAAAATAACTGCTCACCAAACTGTGAAAGAAGCAAGGGGCCAAGAGCGATGTAGCTTATACCAGTCTTGTTTCACTACTGTCCTCCTAAATTGAATGATGGGGAAGGAGGTGATAGATGTCAGTCTGGTGGCAGAAGCATTGGGACGGGACTGAGGAAGCATATGGTGCTTCAGGTTTTACCACTAGCACACTGACTGACTCTGGACTTAATTTCTTCTTGTTTCAACTGTGAAATAAGGAGGAGGATGTCTGTACACAAACCTGGCTGCCCTTGCTCACCAGGGGAGCTGGGGTTTCTTTTACCTGCAGAGCTTGCTGTCCTAGAACCTAAGACTGAAAGTTTCAGTGAAGTGTTTGGGGAGGCCTGTGACCCCCACAAAAATATAGGTAGAATTTATGCACTTAGTGAGTTCATCAGCATTGGCAGTGATCAAGGGATCTGGAGGATAAACATAAATGATACCTTAAAAAAGGTGAACCTTTGGTTAAAGTTTGAAGACTTTACAGATGCTACTATGTGTGAACTGAGCCCTGGAATTTTCAGAAGGGATGAGCATTCCCACTGTTACTCGAATTTTAGACATCTTGTTTGAAGGTCAAAGCATGTTATAAATACGTAGCAATAAATAGTTTTTATGGTGCAAACTCTTCATGTAGCTGTGGGGAAACACGGTCCACAAATACTGTGACATGTCCAACATCAGCAACGGAGTCTGTAGCAAGGCCAGAAATAAAATGGAACTTAGCTCAGCTCTGTTTCAGTCTTGTAATTGTTTTATCTCACAGACAGGCCCTGAAGTTGGAATTTGTGTCACAAATGCTATTGAGACAGTAAAGCTGTACTTGAACCAAGGGTCCTTCAGGCCACCGTGTGCTTGAAAGCATCTGAGTTAGTTAGAGCTCAGTTTTTCTCTCTGTGTTTAGAGATCTACAGTGCTAGAGTAACACTGGGAAGTTTGGCTTCAGTGATAAATCTTCTTGGGGTAATTCTTCTCTGCTTTCCTTGCAGGAGTGCAGTCAGTCATGTCTGCCTTGTCTGTAGCTCCCACCAGGGCCTGTGAATACACAGTGGAGGGCTGGAAGTACATGAAGGATCTGGTCAAATGAACACGTTCTCCGGGGTCCGTGATTGTCTCTGTCCCACGTTGTCTTTGGGAGGATGCACAGTCCATCTCTCTGGAGGGCAGCTCAGCCGTGTAAGGGCTACAATAAAGGACTTTGGAACTTGAATTTGCATTTGGGTTGGTTTTGGCATACAGGCTGCAACAACTGCTTTGTCCTGGCCATGGTCAAAGGCTCCAGGGATCACAGCTCAGTTGTAATGAGGTGGTGGCCATATGCTGAGGCACTGCCTCTGTTCCAAAGCTGCCAAGCTTGGTGCCTAAACAGATTATGCTGAAGCTGAATTAAGCTTGAAAGTGAATGCCCTCTAATTCAAAACAAGCCAGTAAGAGTTAGAAAAAAATGGAAATATCCAAGGTGTTGTAAAAGATGGCCTGGGGCATTTATACAAGTACAGGGAGAGCAACTGAGCAAAGTCTATCTGCATGAGACATTTTGTTAGCTTGCAATGTTCCGTGTTTTCATTTTAATGTGTATGAAAGCTTTCAGGTCAGTTTTCAGCCACAGCCAAGGCCTGTGTAAGGAGCACCAATGGCCTAGAGGGCATTCCTGTCAGGTGGGCCATTGTAAACACACAGCTTGTAACCTCTCTGTCCTCAGGGCCCTGTCCCAGAGCTGCTGCTCCTGCCTCTAAAACCAGGAACAGGGATTGACCTCGGTGCTGGCAGCAGGGCTGGCATCTCTTCCCACAACTCATGTGCTAACAACAGTTGCATTGTTCTAGTCTGTGCCAGTTACAGAATGAGGCACAGCTACAGAACAGGAAAGAGGGGTAGGTAGGGAGAGCAGGTTAAGTGCTCACTCAAATTAGGAAGCACATTTAAAACACAAGAATGAAGAAGGATTTGCAGTTTTGTTTCCTTTTTAAACAAATAGTTACATGATGAAGCCAACTGCCAAGAGATTTCAGAGGATTTGGCTAAGGTATAAATAGCTTTAAAAAGTGCTTAAGTTAATTCCTGAGGCATGGATCCATCAGTAGATCTTAAACCTGATGGTCCAGATGGAAGCTACAAGCTCAGTAAACCTTGGAGTTCTTTTGTGCAGGTGCCAGATGCTTTACCTCATTCTAGAACCTTGATAACCTCTATCAATACCCCATTTCTCCCTTAATTTCCCGAGGTCAACTGCCTTTGGAGCAGCTACAGCTCTTCCTGCAGGAGTTTGTGTCACATGTACACACCCCAGAAGATAATGGTGCAGGGCTGCTCATGCAGGCTCCTGGGCACACCAAGGCAGCTCCAGCCACGAGACAGGAGCTGCTTGCCATTTTACAGCCCCTGTGTAATCAGCTTGCTGCAGCTCAGGCTTTGAAAAGCAGCACATCTCACGTAACAAATAGCTCAGCTTGGGATGCACTGGGAATGTGGGTTTACTGGACCACACCTCCCTCCCCTCGAACTGGAGGGAGGGTCAGTCTGCATGGAAAGCTCAGTCTGCCACGGGCTACCCCATCACTGAGCTTTGGTAGAAGAGAGGACTTGATTTTTCAGAGCACTGTTCTAATTTTTACAGGTCCCAAGAAGTAATAAAAAAAATTATCTGCCTCCAGGATTGCCCCTATGCTTATCTTCAGGTCTTCTCTGAAAACAAGAAAAGCTTGAGCGTCCCAGAAGATAAGGAGAAAGTTAGAGTGAAGCTCAGGGCTCCAGGGAATGGTTCCACGTCCACTCCTCCATCTCATCATGCCAAACCTTCCATTAAGAAAATTCTGACACTGTCATCTAGAGAGCCTTCATCTCTCTTAGCTTTTGCAACAAAATGTAATCACTTTGAACAAAGCACACTATGTACAAATAGGTAGAATACTGCACCCCTGGTATGCTTAGAACTTCAGTTCCCCATGCTTTTAATGATCCTCTGGACCACTTTTTTCCCCTTTGATGATTGCTCTCTAAAGCTTCATAATTGTAATGTGCTTTGTCTATGGATGAATGAAAAAATACCTTCAGGCAACTGATAAAAAAAAATCCCATCTCTGAAGATGGAAAAACCCCCAGTGACCCTACAAATGGAAGTAACAGGATTTTTTTCCTCTTGGCATCATAAAAGCCATCCTTGGTGGTTAATGCTGAGGCCACGTAGCTCCAGAGATGACTGCACGAAGACAAAAAACAAATTGGATATGACACAGTGACAGATCATATCAGTTCTCAACACATTCTTAAAATAATGCCGAAGCACAGCCAGTGGCTGTTTCTAGTCTTTTAAAGAAATTATGGATTGCTAGATAAAATTACTGGCCTGAAATTGATGGAATTTTGGACTACCCTGATCTACCAGAAGCTAAATAAAATGATTCTGACATGCATTTGTAAGAGATTCACAAGTACCTCTGCACTGTCTCTTACAGAAGCTGTGCGGCTAACTCAGCCTGTAACTTCTTTTCCAGAGACTGTAGAGCATTATATTGCACAGTGCCTACCCCAAAATGAGACAAGATGAAAAAAAATTCATCACCACTTGTCCTACAAGATCCTGTGTCAGTTTTGCAGTGGTCGGGTGTTCAAACTTTGACAACTGCCAGCTACTAATATTCTCTTAAGGTGGCATGCAGGCTGGTTCATTTTTACAGGTCTGAGGTAACACGACAGTATTTCAGTGTATTTCTGGGAGTCATGTGCTAGTGAAAGCGCAAAGGGACACCTATAAGGCACTTTGACACTTCATCTTTGAAACAAAGTTACATGGTTTATATAGTGAATAAATTAGTTTCACAGGGACTGCTGAAACAAAGCAATTAACTGTAAACTGGTGTTTATTTATGGAAAATGGAATGCTTCATTAACAAACATTTTAAATGGGATATGAACAACACCTTACAAAACAAATGAATTCACATTGGATTGAGTGACGTAATATGGCAGCAGCTTAAAAAAATTACACTTACAGTAGCCCCTAAGTTACAATAAATGGTAACCCCGGGTAACAGATTGGTTTCACTTGCCACCTTGCATTAAAAATTAAACACAATCAGTAGCGACGGTTGAAACGAGGATCATTGGGTCTGTTTGCTCTCTCCTGGCCAGCAAAGCCTTCCCCTTGCATTCCTCCTCCATGCATGATCTGACTTTGATTGCCACTTTGCATGAAACTGCCACGCCTGCAAAGGGATTCAGACATTTTAATGCTCTCTTGTGACTCCAGTGGTCAGGTTACTAGAATGGGTGTTCTTCCACAATTTATTGGTGTGATTTTTCACTCTTTCGTAAGATACACTACATAAAACCCATGGGAATATTTTATTATCCCTTGGTGTTTAAGCAACAATAACTGATGCTCCCATAAAATTTCTTTGGCCAATTTAAATAGAGGAAATGCCCCTTAAAAGAAAAACAAATGCTTTTCTCCTTTCAAAGTTCTTACCCTGACATGCCTCCACGATGCATCACATGGCCAGGTCTGCCTCTACCTCCACCTAAAAAAGTTCAAATGCTTTTTTTTATATCTACAGTAATAGTTTTACTTCATCTCCAGCAATAATGCCTGTATTTTTCTTCTCTACAAAGCACAACTAATGAACTGTTGTGCAGGAAACATACCTTGCCATCTCTCGTGATCCCGTCCTATCATTCCTCCATCCACACTGCTCTGCCACGAACGATCTTGGTGTCCTTCAAACTTTCGACTGTGATCTCCCCAGTCACGTCCATCCCTGTAAGGACATGAAATTCATCAGCCAGAGCACACAAAATAGATTCAAGTAAAAAAACTGAGTCACAAACTTACTGAAATGTTCTACCAAGGTGCATGCAAATCTTACATTTATATTGCTGTTAAGTCAAATCTCAGTAGAATCCTTCTGCTCAAACCAAGTAAGATGACAAATAAGAAAAAAGGTATCAGAAAAGAACCGCTATCCTGAAAATAGCAAGCTTTGACAGGAATGTTAGTTAAAATTAATTGAAAGCACAAAGACTTTCAGATGTGAGGTTATTTAAAAAAAAAAAATCATGCCAAGATGCATGTTTTGATGGACAAGGCAAGCTGAAGGAGCTACTCACTTGCAGTCCATCCAACACATTCGGGGTTAATGTTGGAAATAAAGAGGACTGTACTTCCAAAAACTGTGTCCCACTTTCACACACACAGAAATATTCCTCAGATGCACAAGGAAATGTATGTTCAGTGAAGTGTCCTCACCGTGACTGTGGGGGTATCCCTCTGCTTTCACTCATCCTCCTGTCAGACCCATAGCTACCCCAGCTTTCTCGAGAGTCTCGTGAGTGACGGTCTGGCCCTCCGTGGCGCTCATCTGGGTAATGCTGCAAGGCAAAGAACACTTACAGGACTGCACAGAACAGACTTTGTTAATTGTTTCAAGTTGCTCAGCTGTAATTACTCAATCTCAGAACCATTTGGGATGACAGGGTCCTCCTTGAGTCCAACCCTCCTGCTCAAGCAGGGTCAGCCAGGGCAGGCTGTCTAGAAGAGCCTACCACTGGGTCTTCAGTATCTTCACAGCTAGAGACTTCTCAAGTTCTCCATGCAGTCTGTTCCACAGTTTGATCACATTCAGTTAAAGGTGATTTGTACTGTCTTCACATGGAATTTCACGTGTTTAAGTTCGTGCTCACTGACTCTTGTCTTGTCAGTGGACACCACTGAGCAGCACCTGGCTCCATATCCTCCCTCCCATGAGGTATTAATGCACATTGGTAAGACAAGCCCTAAGCCTTCTCCCCTGTGCTGAACAGTCCCAGCTCTCTCAGCCTCTCCTCATACAGAAGATGTTCCAGGCTCCTAATCATTTTTGCTGCCTTGGACTGCACTTACTCCAATAAACTCTTTGGACTGGGGAACCCAGCACTGGGCACAGAACACCAGAGAGGTGCTGAGTAAAAAGGCCTTGATGTTCTAGCAATACTGCTAATGCCTCCCGGGATGCCACTGGCCTTCTTTGCCAGGAGGGTGCAATGCTGACTCATTATCAGCTTGCTGTTCACCACAGTGCCAAGGTCCTTCTCTGCAGAACTGCTTTTTGTCTAGTTGGTCCCAAGCATGCACTCCTGCACAGGGTTGTTCCTCCCCAAAAGCAGGACTTTGCATTTCCTGCTGGTGAACTTCATGATACTCCCCTCTGCCCAACTCTCCAGCCTACTCAGCTCCTCCCAAATCTCACAGCTCAGCCACCAGTGAAGGGCACTTGAGGATTCCCTGACTCTGTGCCCTGAAGGTCTTTCTCCCAGCCCTCACAAAAATGCAAACATCTCTACCAGTTCTGCTATTATTTCCATGTAACCTCATAGAGTAAAGATGGACTTTGTACCTCTGCTTCTGATATGCAATCTTCTGGAATACTCTGACACAATTCACTTGTTTTGATTTTTATCAGAATAGCCACATCTAACTTTTAAAATAAGCAAATCTTTGATTTGAATATCATCTTATTGAAGTAAAAAAGACAATCTGATTATTCACACATATTTTGGGAGATAATCATGTAATTCTCAACTACTGAAATTTAATCTTGACACACACTATAGAGAACCAGGTTGTAAGATGTTAAGACATTTCTGTAGCTCTATAAAGCAACTCACTTGTCCATCCCGATCTCCCATAATTGTCCTTGATCCATCTCTCCTACAAAGAGACAATCAAAATCAGCTCATGCTAGTAAAACATACAGCTGTTTATAAAAATTCATCTATCTATAAACACAGAAGGAAAATCTTGCTTCCACATAGTGCCAACAATCTACAAAAGGCACAAACAGCTGGAACATATGGAAACCACAACACTCTTGGATTCCTGGAAAAGCCAGTTAGTCCTGAGGTATAAACCAGAATATTCCCCTTAAAACGCTAGCTGCCTTCAATATTATTTAGAAATTTTTCAGAATCCTGCAAGTATGTGAAACAGCATTTAAAAACACTGAAGAAGCCTGCCAGAAGCTTCATCTCATGGCACAGTACAGATCTCTTCATGGTTATAGAAGAAAAAGTCCACAGCCACTAAACCACACTTGAAAAATAAAATGCAAACCACACACAGTAAAGGCAGCAAAATGTGACGTTAAATACAGTTCTTTGTCTTTTGATTTCAGGCAACAGAGTGGAGGTCAGACACCAACCTGTCTATTGAATGCTCCTGGTAACGACCACGATCCCTGTGATCGAAGTCATGGAAGCGATCTTGGCGGCTGAAGTCTGAATGGTACCTGTCATTCATTGCCATTCGCTTTGCCTCTGGCCAGTATGGATCATCCCTCCTGGAAACAGAACATGCTCATCTTAGCCCACATAGTGACTTCTGGTATTGTTCCCCCTTCCAAACTGTGCAAACCAAAAGAAGGGTAATTAAGTTCAAAGTGGAGCTGAAAAACCTTAGCGAGGATAGCTGGACCAGTGCTATCCAACATCATCACCTCAATGCAATCAACAGCTGCTGATCAGTGGAAGCTGAGAGCGCACATGTGGCTTTTAGTAGCCCAGGCTGCTGAAACAGAACCTGGCAGCAGCGTTTTCCACTTGCCCCACGTGTATTTGCTGGCTTTACCTGCCATCTATGTCGTACGGCCTCCTCATGGCAGACCGGCGCTCCTGCTCGTAGCGCAGCTGCTCGTGCTGGCGCCGCAGCTCCTCTCTCTCGCGCTGGATGCGGTCCTGCTCCCGTCTCCTTTCATGCTCTATGTGCATCCGTTCCCTTTCCAGTCTTTCCCTTTCCATCCGCTCCCGTTCAAGACGCTGCCTTTCGATCTCCAGTCTCTTCCGGGCAATCTCAAGCCTCTCCCTTTCCTCTCGCTCACGGATAGTCTGTAGGTGCTGTTGTCTCTCCCGACGCTCACGAGTGCTGTTGTAACGGAAAGGAAAGGTTACAGATGGAATAGTTCAACAAATAAAGGAAGTTAAAAAGGAAAAAAAAGAGAAAGAAGTGTTAAAAATTAACAGCAGAGTGACTGCTCAGCTCCTTGAAATTATACCTGGGAAGGGTGTGGGAGGGACGGCACGGAGGGAAGACACTCAGTTGTATACATGAATTACTTGTATTTATAGACTCATCACATTACTCCCATAAAACCCACCTGTGGCAGCAAATAATTCTATATGGTACAGGGAATTTGAATCCAAATGCCCACAGCTCATTTCTTACACTGAAATAAAGTATATTTTAATAAATAAATAAAGAATATTTTAATTCTGTGAAGAAATTACGGTGGATCATGACCTCACTTCAGCTCAGAAATCTAACTATGAGAGAGAAACATTTTCCTCTCCACTAAGAATGACAAAAGCATTTTCCTCCTGTTTAGTTCAACTACTTTTAGGCGAGGAGTATGTGTGGAAAACACGGAACTCAGTTTTAGCACAGAATTTGAAGGACGGCCATTATCACTTTTATGCTGTATTACACATCATGAAATCAAAAATAAACCTCCACCCGAAATAATTAAATACCTGAATTAAGTTCAAGCTATGTGACCCATAGACAAATAGCAAGTTACAAGTGCCAAAAAAAGAATTGAACTCTTCCTATCTTAGTCATTTTAATGAAAATGAAAATAAAATATGCATTATAATGAAAAAGGTCCCACATTTTCACAGTTCTCTTACCGGCGCTGCTCTGCCTCCCTCATTTTGCGCTGTGCTTTAATCTTGTCAAATGGCACAATGCCTTGTCTCTCTCTGCTCTCCGATTTGCGATCCTGGCTCTTAATGCTCTGTATTTAACAGTGAAGTAGAGAAACTTCATTTATTAAAGGACAACTGTCACAAACAATACTCTAAGCTCTGTTTCCATTTATATGCATCATATCTCAAAGCTTGGTCCCTGCATTTTTCAGAAAAGCTGTTCTTCTTTTAACATTACAGGCACACCATGTATTAACACAGCAATACCTTCCCACATTTGTTTGGCAGGGTTTGATTGCTGAATATGGTATCAGCCAAACAAAAGGTATTTTACTAATTAAGATCTAACTCCGTGTTATAGAAACTCTAATTGGACAAACTGGCAAGACAAGTGTGGGTTACATGTAGCCTGGCAGGATTCAGTATTTGTTTCTAGGGAAAATGTTTCCCACATAGAAACATTACTTACTCTGTCTTTTGATGTGGTTGATGTTTTCACACTAATAACAGGTTCTCCTTTGGATTTATCCATTACCACTGTTCTTTCTGTTCCTTTACTTCCTAAATAAAATTAGAGGTGGAAAAAACCAATCAAACTACACGATCTACACCACTCATTGCTATGCTAGATGTTCTCTAAAATGTGAAAATGGGCATTTAACTCTTTTCTTCAAAACCAGCTATTTCACTACATCTACTCCAAGTGCTTAAGGATGACACAATATCATATATCTCCCTACAAAACACTCTCCCTCTTATACATTCTGGGTTTCCAACTAAGAATCAGAAACAATCCTAGAACATTGGCAATTGTCTGGAAAGAAGTCCCTACAATTAAATATTCATACAACATGTACTTTACTATGAAAAAAAAAAGAATAGCCAAATTACCTGACTTAATAGTTTTAGGTTGATCTGATGAACCAGACTTCTGTTCATCTTTATCTTTTCTTTCCTTTTCATCTTTGTCTTCTGTCTTTTTAGGATCATCTTTTTGGTCAGATTTCTCATCCCTTTTAACACTGCCAGGTCTATGAGATAGATATTGATATAGATTAGATGAATACAGACTAAGAGAAAGGGAAATTCAAGGAGAATGCTAGCAACACTGTAAAGAAGTAGGATTCTGATGTGACAACAGTCATAATCAGATTTCCAAATGTTTCCTTCCATAACATCCTACACCAGAAAACAAGACATGCAGACCATCCTATGCAGTTGTCAAAACACTTGGCTGTGATTCAAGTATTGCAGCTGGAAGCATGAGGAAAAATTCACACCACGATGTGCTTAATGCCCGCTAAGTTTCTTAAGACAACGTGACAATTAAGAAGTGCCAATGTGAACCATTTTTTTCCAGGCAACTAGATGGAATAAAAGCAAAAAGTTCTCAGCAAATAGCATTTAACAGAACTTATGCCTCAAGGAGATAATTAAAGCAAAGGTCTTAGTGTCTTATTCAGCTACTTTCAGTAATGCTGGAGAGAAAAAGCACAGTGCTGAAGAGGAACATGTCCTGGAAAACAGGATCTTGGACAACTCTTTTAACTGTTTGTGACCACCATCACTGGAGGAGACCCTATTCCAATGAGTGACAAAAGGTAATGAAGAAACAGCAACATACAGATCAAAATTCTCAAATGGTCTTTCCTCAAGTTTAAGACATGAAAGCACCACAATCACTACTAAAACCCAAATGCAGCTCAATTAAAAAGGTATACTTGAAAATGCAACTTTCAAATGCCTACCTTAAAGCTTGTTAACAGAAACATGTTAAACTAGGTACTGGACATCAACAGAAGTTTATCTTGCAGGAAAGGGTGAAAAAATGCACGTACTCCTCTTTTTGAATGTTTGCCACAGAAATTCTTACTGGAACTTTGTTTTCCCTGACATCAACACAGACTGAAGAACAGCAAAACACCTTTGGACAGACAATTTTTAGAAAAGTACCTCTCACTGACTGTTTCTCTCTTTGCTTCATTCTCTTTCTTTTCACTTGTCTTCTTCCCAGCAGGTTCATTTTTTGCCTGCAATTTATTTTGCACATGATCAGCTGAGAATGTGGCCTCGATCATTTGTACAATCTGATGGGAACTCGGTGTCTTTGAGGATCAGTACTCACTTTTTCCACAGAAATTATCTTCCCGTGTAACTCTGTCTTGTGGAGGTGGGTGATACACTTGGTTGCCTCCTCGGCCGTGGACATCGTGACGAAGCCGTAGCAGCGAGCGCCAGGACTGCGAGCGTTGGTGACCACTTTGGCACCCACCACCTTTCCAAAACAAAGAGGTGTTACACTCACCGTAACAAGCAAGAACTGCAAGCTCCACTCCTGTAATTCCTGCACATTACCATTCAGGAAACTTGTGTTTTTAGGAGATTAACAAACACAGAAGGAGCATTGCTTAGAGGCAATGATGCTTCTCTTGCTATAAAAGCTGAATCAATAGATGGGAGCCAAAGACTGAATTCTCTTCTGGAGAAAGACCACAGGGGGACAATTAAAAAAATGGCACCTAACTTCACATCAACAACATCACTTTGCTTAAGTATAAAAGAGAAAAACCAATGAAAGTTTTTAAGGTAATTTCCACATACATGCTAATGCTAGCTCAACTGCTAAGTCCCATCTTCCCCACCCCCCCAAAATGCTTCCATGTCAGTGTTGAGGCACACCAACAATGTTACTTGTAACCTCTGTTAAGAAACAGAAGTTTCCTCAAAATAGAGCTTGAGAAAACCCACATAAATGGTGTTTACTTATGCTCATGTATTCAATACAGCTCATTTTGCATTACAGAAATGAACCACGTATCACAGAGGTGCTGTATTTTAAAGTACACCTGAATAAAGAGCCTACTTCTGAGTATTTGATTTATTGCACATGTACATTTACTTCTAAGAAGCTTTGCACCTAATACCCTAAAGAAAATAACTGCAATTTTATTCAAGTGACTGAATGTTACAATGGCATCTATCTAGAGACAAATACTAGGTTTGCTGTTGCTTAGTTTTTAATTAAACTTAAAATTTTGTGGCACATCTCTATGATCAATATTCTAGGTTACCAGATGGAATTCTAAGCAAATAAATGGAAGGAAAGTACTGCATTTTTGTTGTTACGAGGAGCATGAAAAAGATTTTACTGGTCTCATGGCTTTCAGACAAACTCAAAGCTGTGCTAAACTTAATCCATGTCTGTGCCTATTTGTACATATTTAAGTTTCAAAGTATTTTCACTGGAAGAACATTCAATGGCAGATTGCTTGCACGTAGAGTTTTCTTTTACTACAATCTGCTGATAATAACCTTTAAATAGGTTTCAAAGGTCTGACAAAAAATCCTCACTGATGTCTCCAATACCAGTCTTCTATTAAACCAGCTCTTTCAGTTTTCCAGCTGACAGGAAGATTTATCTTGCCAGTTTTTCTGGCGTTAATAACAACTGCAAGATCTCCCCTGCCAACAAAACCAAGCAACGCCTCCCCATATCCCAAACTACCCAAACAAAAAGTGCCAACTCTAGATAAAAATAAAACTTCAGATACTAAGGCAATTCTTAAGACATTCCCCAATAATTGTGGTTCAACACTTCCTGCACATTTTACTTGGTCCTAAGGAAGTCTTTAACTAACATTGAATTCACCATTGACTGAATTTTAAGTGGGTAAAGACACAGGGTACAGCACAGGAGGCAGAAGGAAATGTAAACAGTTATTGACTGTTTCAAATAAAGGACCACAAATGGAATTGGTTTTTTGGAAGTGAGCAACCAAATAAAAAACCCTCAGTCATTCAGGGTGTACCTCCCCAATTTTGTCCTTTATATCCCACGATACTTTTGATAATTGGATTCCTTTGACTCATACTTTCAGTGACAGGAGCTTAAGATACAGTTTCAAGCAAAAAAAATGCAACAAGAAACCAAACAAAAATAACTCCTTACCTTCCCATATTTGCTAAACAGATTCTTCAAATCTGTAGCTCTGGTAGTGGAAGCCAGTCCACTCACCCAGAAGTTTCTACCAGAACTGCTAGCAGCACGACCTAATCAGGAAAACAAAAACCAGAACATACCCAAAATCCTAATTAACAACTACTTCTGAATTAAAATGGAGCAGTATCACAAATCTTTAATTTTTTAGTATCCTAGAGCAAGTGAAGTGCAATGTGTAACACTCTCCTCCCATGGCTGAAGGCAAGTAGCATTACAAGTCCCAAAACTTGCAACTGCAAGCATGGATACAGAAGTATGTTATACCAGTCTTCAAGAAAGCAACTGGACTAGGGCAACTCTGAAGCAACTGAGGCTCTTCAAAACATGCCTGGATAGATCCCAGTAACTTTGCACTAACAGGAAAAGACAGAAGACCTGCAAGAGTTGTGGGAACTATATTAGGAAAGGCCTAGCTTGCTTTAACGGTGCAAGAACAACAGAACACTTGTTCAACTTTGCACCTAAACTAGAAAGATGATTTTATAAATGCTTATGAACTTGCAAAGTCAGAAAACCCAACACCTAGTGATTAAAAATTGTTTGATCTGTACTCAAAGTTTTAGTGTTTGCACTTCAGCATAAAGCACTTACATAAGGACACTGTTTCCAGTCTCCTTTGAAATGTCTTCACTGCCCTTTTATCAGTCTTGCCAGTGTTCAGTTCCAAGGCTTCAATGAGTGGAGGAAAGCAGGTTCAACTCCAGCTATCTGCTTCCATATGCCTTTTTTTTTTTTTTGTGATATATGGGATTTCACAGAATTGCTTTTGTTCAGGGAAGATACTTTTTCCATAACCTTTCCAAAATGCTATTTTATTTAGGTGTCTTTCCATTTTTTACTTCCTGACAACTTTTGTGATTGTCATGAGCTTAGCACTGAGAACACCATTGTTAATATTTATACAAGTGTCTTAGGGAAGGATGCAATCACTTGTATCAACCTCTTTTAAAAAAAAAAAACAAACAAAAAAAGAGGTCTTTTGGATAAAGAACAGATATACACCTGCCATCATCCATCTCAAGTGCATGAACAAAGGTATACCATGCATGCAAACACACAGGAAATACATTCTCTTGGTATTTGAAAAAGCTGATCCATAGGCTTTGATGCTTTTACTCTACATACTTGTACAATTTAAAAATTACTCCCTGCAGTTACACTGGCACCAGAATCCTGGAGAGAGTGAAAACAAGCACTTTCTTCTTTCTGGTATTTTACTGGTGAGTTAAACTATGTTAATGTCCTCTTCAATTAATTGTTGAATCAGTCTTAACATCTCCAGTTTTTGCCCTCCCATAAGACTTAAAAATGTGCTCCTGCAATGGTACTACACTTCTCAGACAAAGAAATACTGAGACTGGAAAATATTCTCTAACTTAGAAACTAGAACAATAAAGGTATGGGAGCCAACCCTCAGCACTGGAGACATCTTTCAGATATGCATCCATTGACTGCCAAATCCACCAGACTACGAGCTCATAAATTTGTTCATTTTAAATAAAATCCTTTCACACAGGTGGGCAAATAGCCAGGTATGAGTCAGAACTCATACAACTCATACATGACTTGTGTATAGTTTTGTAACTTCCTTCTGGCTCAATCATTTTGCTCTGCATGCAGAGAATGCTGCACAATGAAGCAGCTACTCTCACACTGCTGTTCACTAAGCCACAAAATGAGTAAACCAAATGTTACAGAACACAGCTCATCCTTTGGAGAAAGGTATGGAGGAGCCAGGTGGTTATCAGACACCCAGATTCCTGAAGGCTGTTCTGTCCAGTCGGTAGACAGACCTCATTAATGAGTTTCTTGCTTATTATGGGAGTTGCTGGTATTTCCACACTTAAGAAGTGCTGAACTACCTGCCTGCAGTGTGTATGAAGAATGTTAATAGTCAGTTCTACATCTTCTACCTGGCTCAGGTAGAAGAGAACAGAGAGTTGGGGTGAGCTGCAGACTCAGCTGCCTGATGTATTAAAAGGAAGAAGCACAATGAAAAGGAGGAGCAGGCTCCTGACTGCTGATGAAGACATTTTTTCCTTGCTTATGATGCATAGTTGCACCACAAACAGGATCTGCATGGACAAAGATTTAATTTGAAGACAACATGAAGCTCTTATGTTTTTGTGGCATTTAAATATGTGAATACTAGATCCCAAATTACTTCAGCAAAACAGATGATATGAAGAATCACAAGTGTGTAATAAAGCAAAATCAACTGCAAAAGATTTTTGAGCTGTCAGGAAGCATTTTAGTGCTGTAACAGACATATTTGCCATGTATTTATGTCTACCTTTGAAGATCAAGTTACAAACTAAGGGTGCAGTGCAAATATTCTTAGAAAATAGAAGCAAAATACTTATTTTGGTATGAATGAAGAAAATCCAGAAAGAGGTGAATTTAACAACTGCACAGACTGCAGTGCCTTTCCTGCTGAAATACCCCATACAATAGAAACAGCTATCCAAGCAATCATTAAAGTTCTACTTTTGAAAACAAACATACCTTTCTCATCCTTTGAGGTTATCTTTGTATCTCTGTCCTCCTCAACAGGGCTAAAGACAAAACACCACATTATTTAAGTCAGAAAGGAAAGTGACTAAACATAAATTATGAAAAAAGCTAAATTTAAATACCTACCAGAAAATACGTTGCAAATGAAAACACACCTTTGTATACGTGATTTAAGAAATCTGACAAGAAATAATGAAGTCAGATTCTTAAACAGACTTACATTAAGAAGACGATTACAAATAAGAGTAATTTGGGAAAACAACCTTTGAAGGTTGAGGAAGGAAAGAAATCAAACCCACTGCGTTTAAAAAAAA
>JAWWEU010000082.1:2693740-2705331 GCA_035583155.1 Acropternis orthonyx
TTTTTTTTAAACGCAGTGGGTTTGATTTCTTTCCTTCCTCAACCTTCAAAGGTTGTTTTCCCAAATTACTCTTATTTCTGTCATATGCAAAACAGAATTGTCCGTTTAGGGGTACAAATCCCTATTTCCTGTCACTCTTCCATAAATTTGCATATATAGTGTTTAGTTTGCAACTAATTTACTGGTAGGTATCCAATTTTAGTGTACTATCTAGAATTAATGTTCTTTTTGCATTCAGTTGTTTGAATAATGTGGTGTTTTGTCTTTAGCCCTGTTGAGGAGGACAGAGACACAAAGATAACCTCAAAAGATGAGAAAGGTATGTATGTGGGTTGTGTTTTGGTTTCTCTGTTTGTTTTTTTAATATAAAAGGACCTGGAATAAAAATGGTCTGGGGTCAAATCTGACCGTTAGTTGTGAGTTAATTTTAGGTAGACAACTTTCAAATGAGCAAATGGAATAATAGTGCCACTCCCTTTTTGATTTGCCTTTCTTCCACTTCTTTTTGTGCCTTGCTAATTCTTTAAGCATGTTCCTGTCTTCATTGTAATAGTTGTACTGGGGTTCCACTAGCTTTGTGAATGATATTAGGGACCAGGAAGACCAGGATTTGTCTGGAAAACCTCAACAGATACCTGAATCTCTGGGTTTCTAGGCTGTGTGGCAGTTCTGGTGAGGACTGTTAATTCAGTGAACCCTCAATGCACTTGTCACACAGGCCTTCAAAGTATAGCTTAAACATTTTAGTTCATGTAACTTGTGTTGCCTTACCTATCCAAC
Organism: Acropternis orthonyx; assembly: GCA_035583155.1. NCBI lineage: Eukaryota > Metazoa > Chordata > Aves > Passeriformes > Rhinocryptidae > Acropternis > Acropternis orthonyx. Next base: position 2,694,521 of record JAWWEU010000082.1, read on the forward strand.
AAAGGTTTGGGGTTTTTTATAATAATCTGGTGGATGAATATTTAATGCTTTGTAATTCACCTAAAAGCGATTGAAGTACCGGAAGAAAATACATAGCTAAAAATGCATCAAGACAGTTCAAATGCACGTTAAGTGTGGAGTTCAGAAGTTCATTTTTGCAGGCTACAGTATATTGATTTTAAGATTGAATGGAAGATGTAGAAGTGTAGTTGTGTTTGAAGAGTTCTATGAAGAAGTGGGTTTTGTAGGACTCTTACTTTTGCACTGTTGCATTTGTCTGCTACATGGTCTTTTATGTTTGGCTTTTTTGTACCTTAGGCCGTGTGGGTAGTGGTTCTGGCAGGAATTTGTGGGTTAGTGGACTTTCATCCTCTACTAGAGCTACAGATTTGAAGAATCTTTTCAGCAAGTATGGAAAGGTATGTAGTGGACATGTAAATTAACAAACCATTTTATCAATGTAAAAGCCTGACCTTAAATTTAGCTCTTATTTTCCCCAATGAATAACTGGGTATGCTAAGTACTTAACTTTCCTGTGTCCTTCTGAAACTCTCTGTCTGAAAGTAGCATACTGCATAAAGAAGGTTGTCTGAAAAGGAGGTGTGGGAGCAGAAATCCAGTTTGCAGAGAACATCTGTGCAGATACTTGCAAAAATGAGGCAATTCTCAACAGGAGAGACTGGTATATTGTCATGCAGTGCACTGTAGTTTAATTATACATCTGGAGTGTCCAGTCATAGTTAATGCTGTTTTAAACTGTTCTATTCCAAGGGGTATTCCTTTAAGAAATCTAGTCTTTGAGGGCAGGCTTCCATTTGTTCTGCAGTGCCACCAGGGTACAAGAGGAGCAGTTGGGGAAGGGAACTCCTTGTGTGACTGTCTCCCCTTCTGCCAAAAATACATTTCTGAATCTAGTATTAAATGTCTGTGCCACTAAGTGCGTGCCTGCGGCTGAAAGAGAAAAGAAAGGGGTAGCAATTTTGGATTTTTTCAGTTTTATTTTGATTATTACACCCCTTCTATGTGTATGTCTTCTGTAACTTACTGACCTGCTCAGCAACTTGAAGATGAATTTTCTCTGATGATTACAGTGGTCTCTTTTTCAGCAGAGCTGTAATGAACCGTCTGTTCCACCATCAAAGTTACATCTTTCATAGAATTTGGTGCTTATTTCATATTTTTTGGTGAACATATGTAATAATTTTAATTTTGAACCTTCTCAGCTGTGTCTTGTTTCTGTTGACTCAGGTGTAATCATCGTTCACATCATACTCTGTGTAATAGTCTATAGTGAGGCACTTCTAGGCTGGCCCGACAATACAGAGGCCAAGTTAAAACAATGACCTTTCTTTTGCTGTCTGTCAGACAAGCCTAGTGATGTGTTCTTCTGGGAATGCTGCTGGAATGTTGAGTGCTGAGCATGTTTCCTGCCTGTTAAAAGTGGATTAGGTGCCATACTGTGGAACTGGTAGGCAGAGGTGCTGGAGGATGAGGGCAGGGCTCTAGCAGGACAAAGGGGAATGGCTTTAAACTAAAAGAGGTAGATTCAGACTAGATATAAGGCAGACATTTTTTACAGTGAGGGTGGTGAAACACTGGCACAGGTTGCCCAGAGTGGTGGTAGGTGCCACATCCCTGGAAACATTCAGGGCCATGTTGGGTGGGGCTCTGAGCAACCTCCACTGGTTGAAGGTGTCCCTGCCCATGACAGGGCATTGGACTGTACGGCCTTGAAAGGTCCCTTCAAACCTAAACCATTCTCTGAAATGGTGATTAAGTTAGAATTTTAGTGGCAGATCCGCCAACACAGATTTTTTTAATTTGTTTATTTTTTTCCACAAAGGTGGTGGGTGCAAAAGTAGTGACCAACGCTCGCAGCCCCGGTGCTCGCTGCTACGGCTTCGTAACAATGTCAACCTCTGAGGAAGCCACCAAGTGTATTAATCATCTCCACAGAACAGAGCTGCATGGCAAAATGATCTCTGTGGAAAAGGTAAGGGGTAGTTATTTCATGACAGTGTCATGAAGATAAAAGAATGCAAGTTCAATGCCTGTCCCTTTACTATACAATTATTTCTGGCTACATTTCTAGGCAAAAAATGAACCAGCTGGAAAAAAGCCTTCAGACAAAAAGGAAGGTGAAACAAGGAAGGAAAAAGACAGGCACCATTCTACAGAGTCCAAATCTGAAAAGTAAAGTGTTGTTTTGTATTTTTCCACATTTAAAGACCACTCGTTTGAAATACAGCTGTGTGACCAAGTTGAACAATAACAATAAATTTCGATTTTCGTATTGCATCTGAAATAGGAGGAATACTTGAAAACTTGAAATTGATGTTCTACAGCAGTAACGCCATCTTAATTGGCCCTCTGCTCAGAAATACAAAGTTCTAGGGTTATATCAAAATATCAGGAGATACTAATCAACTTGTTTCTAGATAAATCATTGTTTTTATCAGTTATTTGTTCTCTGATCTGACTCTGGCTTGGCCTCCTCTTTTAACTGAAAAATATATCTAGGATTTAGTCTGTCTTTCTTGATACGCTGCAGCCTTAGGGAATGATACCTCAAATATTTGTTTTTCGAGTGTTTTGTTGCTTTTGAAAGAGGCATTTTCCTTTACTGCTTTTTGTAGGTCTGTTGGCATTAAGAAGGAGGAGAAGAGCGACAGAAAAGATGATGCTAAGAAATCAGAAAAAGATGAAAAAGAAGGAAAAGAGAAAGAGGAACAAAAGGGTGGATCTTCTGATAGATCTAGGGCAAGCAAATCGGGTAATGCCAGCTGGCTTTCAGAAATGTTCTCAAAGATTCTTGTTTTTAAAAAATCTTTTAAAACATCGGTATGAGGAATATGGTGGCTGTGACAAAATTTTTACTTTGCATCTGAAAAGATTTCCTTTTTCAGCTTGGTGGGGAATGGAAGAACAAACGTAAACATTCAGGATTGACTTCAGCTTCTGCAAACCTCAGGGTTCTTACTAGATGTGGTTGTTAATTCAATAAAAAGACCATGAAACTTAGTAAAACTGAGGTTTTTCTGGTGTACAAAAACCAACATCAGAAAACAGCCCTAAAAACTTTGACTAGGAATGCTCGTAACTCACAGCAAAGTTTTCATAATTACTGGGCTTTAACTACTCGACATAGTAAACTGTGAATTCTATGGAACTGTCACTAGACCTGACACAGTGTGTCATTCTGTGTGCTTCTCTTTTATTATTTTTTTAAACTGTGGCAAAGGGATGTATTTTGCAGACAGGAGAATTATATTAAATTTCCTTTCTTTGTCATCCCTGCCAGAAAATACTACTGTAATTTTGTGGTAGCTTTACTGCCCCCATCCTCAACTTGGCCAAATCTTGGTAAGCTGTTTAAATCATAAATAAGTTCTGTAAGTTGTTCAAAACCTCAATAAAATAACTTTTTGCTGTTTGATAGCTTCACAGTTTTAAATATTGAAGAATTGTTCAATATCTTGTGTATTATTTATTTTTGGATGTATTTTGTTTTCTAGCGAGTCGAGGAACAGAAAGGACGGTGGTAATGGATAAATCTAAAGGAGAGCCAGTTATTAGTGTGAAAACCTCTGCATCAAAAGAGAGGGTAAGTCCAACTTTCAGAGAAGCTCTTGTGTAAAAATAGGTGTCAAATAGCTTTTTATGCTTATAGTTCAAGGATTTTTGCCTTGCATGTTGGTACAGTTACCCTTTTATCGTTTTTTGGAAGCATTGAGGTGTTAATGGTGTGGCAAAGGGTAAATGCTTCTGTTTCACCTTCTTCGTAGCTTTCACTGCTGTCCTAGTTGAAGAAGTAGAGTTACAATATGGATATGGTGTTAAGATGTCTTTCCCCGAGCTTGTAATGTAGTTACTGGTGACCATAAAAGCAGTGTATTGATTGCCATCAATGCAAGTCAGGTCATGTGCCCTTGGTATTTATATGTATTTAAACTCTGGAGAAGTTTTAGCCAAATGCAGGATACTTTTCCCTTGCCTACTTTTCCCTTGGAATTCCCATATTGTTTCCCTCTGGGAGGGTGTGATTGTCTGTTTTGTTCAGGTTGACATAAAATAGGCCTTTGCCTAGGAATATGAGCTAAACATGCACTGTGTTCAGCCAACGTACTGTTTTGATTCAACTCAGAGTACCAAAAGCCAGGATCGCAAATCTGAGAGCAAAGAAAAGCAAGATATTTTATCGTTTGATAAAATCAAAGAGCAGCGAGAACGTGAACGCCAGAGGCAGAGGGAGCGAGAGATCAGGGAAACGGAAAGGCGCCGGTGAGTCCTCCCAGCCTCGCTCTGAGCTTTGAGGGGTGGTTCTTTTTACCTCCCTGGTGTGTTCTGTGTTTTGGGCAGGCTGCAAAGTAGTGTCGTGCTGACCCTCCAGCAGTGGTGTTTCAAATTGATTTGGTAAAACAGACATAATGCCAGATGACGAAGGGTTTTACTGCTGAAATCAGTGTTCTCTGAGCCTGTGTGTTCAGGAGACTTTTGGGGGTGCTTCCAGGTTTTGCATTCCCCTTGATAGGATTGGAATTTCCATACTTGATTTTTCCTCTGGAAGCTTGTAAATACTTTTTGTTTGTCAGACTTCTGTGCTCTATGAAAGCTTTTTCAGACCTGACTTAGATACTGTGTTTCTTAGGCAGAATGCTCACCTTTGCATTTTTCATCTGTAGGGGATTTTTTATTTTCCCCAAGCTAAGCTGCTGTTATTTAAATTGGGAAGAGATAATTTGCATTTAAGTAGCTGGTGGGAAGGACATAGAAACTTTAAAAACAAAAGGGCAAAACCAAAGAAGAAACCCCACCCAAAACACAGAAGCAGTAGGTCTTATACTTAAGATTCTCAATTGAAAATGAAGTATCTCTTTTAAATCAGAGAGAGAGAGAGGCGAGATCGGGAGCAGCGTCTTCAAGCTATTCACGAGCGGGATGAAAGGCAGAGGCTCCAGAGAGAGCGAGAACGGCTGGAATTTCAAAGACAGCGCCTTGATAGAGAGCGCTTGGAGAGAGAGAGGTTGGAGAGAGAGAGAATGCACATAGAGCAGGAAAGGAGGCGAGAACAGGAGCGAATCCAGAGAGAGAGGGAAGAGCTGCGTCGGCAGCAGGAGCAGCTCCGCTACGAGCAAGAGCGGCGATCTGCCATGAGAAGGCCTTACGATCCTGATGGCAGGTAATGATAATGGCAGTGGCATTCTGACCTCTTCAGAGTACTCTTAATAAAGCAGTCACGGAAGCTCAGGATTTACGTGTTGCTTTCAACACTTTTGAAGAGGAATGTCATGCTTGTATGCTTGTAAGCACTGTTCTCTTACAAGAGGTTTATTCTTATTTCTCCAAGAGCAGTCACCAAGAGTAGTAACTGTATCAGCTAAAGCAGGATTGCTGGTGGGAACAGATACTCATCTCTTCTCATATCAGCACATGCTGAAATTAAGCATTATGTATAGTGTCAGTACACCTGGTTTTCTCTGAAACCGAATTTGATTCCTAAGTGCACGTATGTTTTTAATTATAAATAAAAAGTGATAGTTTGGATAATTGGGTTGGATGGGGTTTGATCTCAAGGGAGCAGGAAGGGGAAGGGTGTTCTGCTGTTACTGCTGACAGTGACCACGTTTGCAGGCGAGATGACCCGTACTGGCCCGAGGCGAAGCGAATGGCCATAGAGGACAGGTACCACCATTCTGAGTTCAGCCGCCAAGACCGGTTCCACGACTTCGACCACAGGGATCGGGGCCGATACCAGGATCATTGCTTGGACAGGTTGGCAAGGCGGTGTCTTTTCTTCCTATAGCTCTGCGGAAATTTGGTGTCTTTTTGTGGCTTACTTAGTGGCTTGAAGGGTGTCAGAAGAGTAAAGCAAATGACCCTTGTGCATTTCTCATGTCTAATTTCATATGTGCTTGCAATCCTTTGTTTTCATGGGTTGTGGACATACCAGACAGAGGCTGCATAATGATTATAAGCCAAGTCCTAATGTAGTCTGCCATGATGCTGATGGAGATACGACAGCTTCTCTCGAGATGTGCGGAAGTCTGGTTTGTGAATCCCTGTTCATTAGCATAAGACTTAGCCCTTCCTTTTGGCTTTAAAACTTTACATATTTCCATCTTTGCAGCCTGGCTAACGCAGACTTTTAGCTCCACAGAATGGAAGCATGTTTTCTGCGTGGTGCTGTTGAGTCTTCTGGTTTGCTCTCAAAGGATCTTTGGCAAAAAGCAAACTGCTTTGTTTTTGCTTGTAACTAATTTCTGATGCTGGTAGGTTCACTCAATATTCTCCATCGGTATCACTGAGTACCTGACCATGCCTCAGTGATGCTGTAGTTATCCGTGTCACAGTGATAGGTGCTACTTTGATCTCTTTATGCTATGAAACAAGAACTCCTTTGAGTATCTTGCCATCCAGATTTACAGCCTAATGAAGATAAATTTTCATGCACTATTCCACACAGACGTTGGAATTACCATTACTGTGTTGATTCAACTGACACTTCTCTTTCTTTGTTCCAGAAGGGACTGTACAAGAGGAATACCAGACCGAGACGGGCAGGTGCGTTAGAACCAAATAACCACTTCAGTGAGAAAGCCAAAGAAGCTGACCCCAAAGCAGACAGAACACAGTGCTCATACAGCCTAGTTCTTAAACACAGTCCCCACTGGTTTTAAACTGAGCAGATGTTCAAGCAGCAGCTCATTTTGTACGCTGATGTGCGTAAAGTAAGTTCCTATGTTATCTGCTTGCTAGGGTGGTAGCCACAGATACAGGCAGGGGGAAACCTCCGAGCAATGAGAGCTACGGTACAGCATCCTTTAAGGCTGGTATGTTGCAATGAAAGTTTTCTGGTTAACCATCTTAGGTGTTAAGAGATAGTTGCTGTAGTTTCCTAGCTGGCAAAGGATCCCTTCTGTCACGTTTCTCTCAGTGGTTCGTACAAAATAACTGGTGCCATAATGCAACAAAGCAGATGAATTGGACAGATAAAAGGACAGGTGTGAAAACTGATACCACAGAGGTATTCAAAGCCTTTCATTTCTGAAGAGAGGTGGGAAGTAGGCAGATAATCTAAGTAAAAATTAAAAATCTGGAGCCAGAATGTAAGCCTTAGCAAACAGAAAAGACTTCTCCCACCAGTGAGCTGTGAAACAAAATTAATGCCTAGAGGGAAACCTGCGCAGTAGCAACACTGGAACCAGTAATAAATGCGTTGGCTACCCTTTTGTTTTCTGACAGCTGATAGAAAAGCAACGTCCAAGAAGCTGAATTTTTGCAGTCAGAACTAAGAAAACCTGTGTTGATCCTTCGTAACTGAGTACCATTTGCCTTTCAGCATTACCCAGATGAACGGCACGGAGGGCCTGACCGTCACTCCCGGGATAGTTGGGGTGGCTATGGGTCTGACAGAAGAATGAGTGAAGGGAGAGGGATACCCCCACAAACCCGGTTAGTGCATGTGGAATAAGGGAGGTGATCGTGGGTTAAAATTCCGGTGCTTGGTGGACCTCTGCAGGGTAACAGTGGAAGCAGTTTGACAAGTGTGGATCCTCTCTCCGGGAAGTTTCTTTGAGCATCTGGAGGAGCAAGAAGGTCACATGTGCAGCTCCCACATGCATCAAGAGAATGGGGCATTGTAGCGACTAAAGAAGTGCTGCTCAGTTAGCTCAGCTCATAACTGTGGTTCTCTTGTAAATAACTTGCGTTCCTGCAGATGAGAGATGCTCCAGTGAGGCCTTCAAAAGTCTCGCTTATGGCTAGTGGTGAGGCTTTAAGGGCATTGAGTGAGAGTCTCTGCAGTGCTGGCGGTGGAGAACTGACCCATCTGGAACTGTAGTGGTTTCCCTTTAAAGCGGGTAGTCAGGCTGGGCATGTTCCAGATGCACAATGTTCAGTTCTACCTACACAGCCCAGACAGGAATGGCAGTCCATGAATTGTTCCATGTCTTTCAGCCCGTTGCAGTGCCAGTGATGTGTCTGTAGGTCAGAAAAAGACGAGTTCTGTTGTGTGAATGATGCTGTTCAGCGAGTTTCTCATTGTTTCTCTTTGACCAGTTCTTACTGCAATGATTGGGTGGCTATAGCTACAGCTTAATTAACCATTTAACACACTTTTGTATGGGGTTTGGCTTTACCCTATGCTGCTAAATGGATAGGGGACATACCTAGAAGATGTTCTTTTATTTTTTTAAGAGATGGACGTGACTGGGGAGATCATGGTCGAAAGTTAGAGGGGCATCAAGATCGTACATGGCAGGGAAATGTGGATGGAGGAATGATGGGACGGGATCATGAGAGATGGCAAGGTACACTTGCTGCTTACCAGTGTGATCGTGGTTTTTTCTGTGAATTACTGCTGCTGAACTTCTAGTGGTAGTTAAATCACTGAGAAAGCAAATGAAATTCTGGGAACAAGATGATTTTTTTATTAGGAAAACACAAAAGCTTGTATTTTTTCTCTCTCTTTTTTTTTTTTTTTGTTTTTTTTTTTTGTTTTTTTTTTTTGTTTTTTTTTTTTTTTTTCTTTTTTTTTTTTCTTTTTTTTTCATTAGGTGGTGATAGAAGCCTGCCTGGTCAGTCAGGACCAGGCCATGGGATGAATCGAGGAGGGATGTCGGGGTAAGAAGCTCTGTCAGAGTGCTCACAATGTTTTTATGATAATTGATTGATCTCTGTAAAAGAAGAACTTCTGTGTCAGTTACAAAAAATACTTTCATCTTTTACTAACTACGGATTGGCAAGGGGGGGAAAAGCCCCCACCAAACTAAGCAAACATCTCTTCTCAAAGTCACAGTAACTTCTCTGGGCAGTGTTGAATTTGCATGGCCTTGTTTTCAGACGGGGAAGCTTCACACAAGCTGGAAACCAGAGCCAGATGGTGCAGAGTACTGGGATCCAAGGTGTGTTTGCAGGCCAGGAGCGGACAAGCAGACTGAGTGAGCCCCGTTTTAGCCGCCGCTACTGAAAGCACTGTACATATATGTATTTTTTTTTAATGCCAGATGACAGTGGTCATGAATTTTATTAACCCAGGGTCACCTTGAATTTGTGATTATGAAAAAGCAAGACTGCTGCTGTATTGTAGCCAAATACTGCGTCAACTTGGTTTGGTTTATTCTTTTGTTTGTAATGAATGTGGTGTTCGCCAAACATCACTTAAATTTCTGTAAGTGAAGCATTCCATTTTTCAAAAGTAATAAATCAGTTTATGGCTACTACTTCATTGTTTATGGAGTCTTTGGCCTCTCATGAGGGGTGTAAAAGTCTCTGAAGAGATGAGCTGCTTTTAGCACTGTGGGATTTGAAGAGAAGTGACAGATCTGTGATACGGTGACACAGGTAATGACACTTCATCCTTACCTGCCTTTGAGAGAGAGGGATCACTGTGTTTCCTGGTTTAATTCTCCACCAGGACCAGAGTCCCTCCCAGTACAGAGGGGACTGTCATTGTGGGGTGGGTAGAAGGAAGAAGGAGAAATAAGGAAAGGTGGGAGAAGGAGGAAGAAGGAACTAGTCATGAAAAGTAACATCAGTTCAGTCTAGGAGTCAATGTTCACCCTGCTCCCCAGTGCTGACAGCCTGCTCTGCTGATTGCTTCATGTCTTCAAAATAAAAACCTCAAGGCCAACTGAAATACTCTCATAGCCAGAAGTGGGGCTTGTGGGGCAGAGAGGGGATGCTGAGGGGAAGGGAGGGCACAGGAGGAGCTGGGAACAGGTGCCCCCAGGGCCATGCTCACAGGTTTGGGGTGGTGTTACAGTGGTGTCATCGTGACACTGCTGGGAAGCCACTCGAACCGTCACAAACTTCAATTCCTCTTCCCTATGGCCCATTTTTCTTCTGCTCACCTCTGGCTTCCTGTTCCTATGTTTTAATTTCTCCCCTTGAAGTTCCTCATTTATATTATTTTTCAATAGATATAAAAATTTATATGAAAATTGATTGCCAAATAACCGCCTTTATCTACTCTATTACAGGATTTCAGAGGTAGTTCTGAATATAGATACATAGGGATTGAAAGTACACATACAACTTGCGTATTTATAGAAATTAATAAAGGGCTTGAAAATGTAAGAAACTATGATCTATAGGAAGGAGATACATCTCCATAGTCAGACGGGTCCGAGTCTGAGGTCTTGGATTGGATTTCAATCGCTGCGGCACCGGGGGACTGGAGAGGGGCGGGGGAAGGAAAGCGGCGTCTCCCGGGAGGGAGCTGCATCCATGGGGCCGGGAATTGCCGTGCCGCTTCCCGGGACATGCTGGGAGTTGTGGTCTTGCGAGGCTCGGCGTGGCGGGGCTGGGGCTTAGGGTTGGTGGCGAGGGTGAAGCGGTGGGGGTTTGATGCTGGGCTTTACAAGAACCAATAGTTTTTGCAGCAAAATGTACCCCAGGAATTCCCTGTGCCTCTCGGTTTAGCCAAGCAAGGTGAGAGAACAAGGAAGATGAGCTGAAGCAGCCAGACAAGCAACACCCAGTCACTCTGTAAGTTCTCTACAGCCAGGTGAGTTGTCCTGAAGAAGTTCATGGGGTGGTCACTTAGAGCCCCTGGAGATGGAGGGGGCAGCCAGGGGGGTCGGGCTCTTCTCCCAGGGAACCAGCAGTAGGACAAGAGGGCACAGCCTTAAACGGCATCAGGGGAGGTTTAGGTTGGACATCAGGGAGAAGTTCTTTACAGAGAGAGTGATCAGACACTGGAACGGGCTGCCCAGGGCGGTGGTGGAGTCACCATCCCTGGAGGGGTTTGAGGAGAGACTGGATGTGGCACTGGGTGCCATGGGCTGGGTGACAGGGTGGGGTTGGGGCAC
>JAWWEU010000082.1:2705431-2726547 GCA_035583155.1 Acropternis orthonyx
CCGTGTGTCCCGCAGCCCCATCACGGCCCCCTCCGTGTGTCCCGCAGCCCCATCACGGCCCCCTCCGTGTGTCCCGCAGCCCCGGCACGGCCCCACCCGTGTGTCCCGCAGCGCCGGCCCCGCCGACCGCGCCCCCCCCACCCCCCACGGCGGGGGTTTGAGCCCGGGGCGTTCCGAGGGGACAAAACCGCATCAAAGCCCCCGCTGGATGTGGCTCTGCAGCGCTGCCGGGCGCACCGAGCAGCTCAGGTGAGCGACAGGGCAGGGGCTGAGCGAAGGTCACGGGTTCGCAGGCACCGAGACAATCGTTCCTGACCTCTAAAACTAACTCCAGGAACTCGGAACGCCGGCTGGGGTAAAAAAAAATGGGTGAGTACCTGGTAGGCAGGAGGGGCTCTAGAGCCTGGCTCTTCCACGCACTCTATCAAAAGATATTTCTACAGCGTCAATACCTGTCAAAATACGCACTTCAGGTAACGGCGATTCCCAAAAGATTTGCTGATGAGCCATTTCATGTAATCGACTGGCAAGAAAGAAGTGGCAGTGTATTAACTTCAGATTTTAGGATTAGAAGGATAAATTTTCCAAGAGAGGTAGGAGAAAGAAGCAGCAGAGAAACTGAGTCATGCACAAATGAGAGTACACAGCAGGTACGCACATGGTAAACTTCATTTGAACTTGTTTACAAAATTGACAAAAAAATATCACCTTGTAAACTTATTCACATTTGTTGGAGCTGACAGAACTGGTTATACTGGCATGCTGAAATAAAGATTGTCAAGCCTTATCTCACCCTGGATGACACCAAGTGAGTTGACCCTTAGCAGCAACAAACTTGGCATGGAACAAGATTTAAAGCTTGCACTGGGAGGGAATTTCTCCAGCGGTTTTGTACCACCAGGGAAAGGGCTGGGTCTGATTCCAGATGCTCCCTCAAGCAACTGGGCATCAGCAGTTTTCTGGATATAATCTGAAAGCTGTGATGAGCTTCGGGCATCACCTGACCCAGTGTGGTCCACAAGGGCCACCGATTCCATCAGAAATGGAAGCAGTAGAGAAAAAGGTGGAGTTTATCGAGTGTAATGTAATATTTTGCCATTTCCTGAAATTTGCCATCTATGCAAAGGCCTCAAAAGAGCACGGACCCTGTTCCTAAATGGGACCATTCAGGGAAGGAGGGAGGAGGGAGATAAGATGCACAGTTTGGGGTTTTTTTACATAAACAAAACTCGGGCATTTCCAAAATGACCAGCAGCTCATCCCTCTACCATCGAATCTACCACTGGACTGCAGGACAGGAGCCTTCCCCAACTCCAAACCACATTGCTCCACCTCATCAGCTGCAGAAGGACAAAATGGAAGTAAGCTAAAAATATACTTGGAAGCATTTCTTGGTAACCACTTTTCACTCTCAGACCTCAGATTTCAGAAATGGAAGTACACAAACATCAGGTTTCTGAGATACCCATACATTTCAGTAGCAGTCAGATCACAAAAGCAGTTAAGTTTGAACAAGAATGACTTAAAAATAAATCAAACCTCATCAGTTGTATTCCAGGGAATGAACAAACAATGCATATGTGGTCAGGAGCACCCTCCTCTGAAAACCAGGCAAGAGCTTGACTCTGTGCTTCAAGGCAGGAGAACACTTGCCAAGGCTCTTCTCCAGCACAAATGGCTTAACAGGATTAACATCACTAAACCTGGGAATATTTTTGGCATAGTGTGCCCTCCCCTGTTCCCCTGGATAAAAGCCCAGCACTGGGGACTGCAGAAAACAACGAGTTCTAAATCTTAAAGCAATTACAGGTAATAGAAATCCTTCACTTTTTACACCCAGGCTGCTTTAGAAAGCACTGTAACAATGAGAAAATATTACAAAGTTACTGAGACAAGAAGATCAACTCTGATTTCTTTAGACTTTGAGGTACGTTAACAGCAATTGGGTTATCGGTCTCCAGAGTTAAAAAAAAATCCGACCTGTGCAACTGAACACCACCAAGGTACTTGGAAGACATCCCATATATCCCTAAGAGCTGCTCTCAGCAGTGTCCATGGGATTTGGCTTCACCAAACTGCTCTGATGGGTTCCCAGGGTCAAGGGTCCCTTGGCTGGGCTGAACTGAGCAAACTTGGGGGGGGGGGAAAAACCAAACGAGTGAAATATAAATAATTCTCAAACTGTTTTGTGCAAATTTTTTTTATTTCCACATTTATATCACAACGTGTCCACTTAAAGGACCAAATAGCAAAGTTGCTCCCTTCTGCATCCCAGGAATACAGAAGTCTAGTTACTGTACATTCACTAAGGCTCTTTGTTTTTGCAAATTGCGTTTATGATGGATATCCATAAGGCAAACAATATCTAAAGGAATGGTAACAAGTATATTTCCAGCATACAAACAGGCTTCCTTTTTCCCTCTCACAGTACAGTTACAAACTTGTAGCACCCTCATTACATTTAGATTCTAGAAAAGGTGATTTTTTTTTTTTGAAATTTTTTTTTTTTTTTTTTTTTTTACCTAGAAGTTTGCAGGAAGGGAAAAGGAGGAAAAATATTTGGCTGGTGGTGGTGGGATCAAAAAAATATCATTAAACATCTAGTTTTTGCAGCATTTCTCAGAGAGTGGATTTAAACTGAAACCAGACTAAAGGATGTGGATGCCTATGGAATGTTGAGCTGAAGCTGGAGGCCCAGCCTGCAGTGCAACACCTGCTGTTTAAAACCCAATCTCCGTGTACCACATGACTTTAGACCAAACGCAATCATGTTCAGAGATGCGATAGAAATAAAAACTACAGTTTTTGCACATTGTCTCTCGAATATCTCACTGCCAAATAAAAACCCAAATCAAGTCAAATAAATAGATGCATATTTTGTTAAGGTAACTTCCACAATTTTCTCTGTACCTGCCTGTACTAAGATTCCGGCATTCAGAAAGTGCTGGAAATCCTCTTCACTTCTCGGGGACTAACACTTTTTATAGCTGGCTCGCTATAGAGTTTTGAACTCACTGATCAACCTTCGTATGCCTTCCTTTGCAATTGTTAGTAAACTGGTAGCAGCATTTCACAAAAGGAGAATTTAAAGGAACGAGCTGGAAAGGCCCAGCTCCCTCCCCCCCTCTGCTCGTGGGGCCCGTTTGTCCAGGACAGGAGGCTCTCTCCAGCTGGAAGTGGCATCGTGTCTGCCGGTTTTGCCAACTGCAGGTGTAAAAGCAGGGTTAGCAAAACTGTTCTCAGTCTAGGCAGACGTAAGGCAGGATGTTCAACCTCCCATCATCCCCGTGTGGATCTAAGGATATGCACTGTGTCCAATCATACCAGTTACCCTGTGTGTCGTAACAACCGTTCACGCCTGGCCAGCTGTGGTCACATATTCTGTCGAGGTCATCACTTGTGACCTCTCTCGTGACCCCAGGCAAGTCTGTAGGTTTGCTGTTAGGAGCTAGAACGTGAGTCTTTCTAGCCTCTTTTCTAGTGCTTTCCTCCTGCTTTAAATACTCAGACATGAAGTAGTGAGCTCCTGGAGTCTGTACTCCTGATGAGGACAGCAAGCTACTCTGTCTGTTTAAATATGACTGAATGATTTCATTTCTGGATAATTCTTTCCAGTTCGTTTGTTCAAAAGGGCTTTGCAGGTTGGGTTTTTGCTCCTGCTTTTCCGTTTCTGTCCTGTGCTGTTCAGTAAGTGCAGGGATTTCTACCTGCAAAGGATCTTTCGGTGTTAAAGGTTTTATCTGTCCTGTCATGGGATCAAAAGTGAGTTTTCTCTCTTTTAACCTCACAGGTTTCACACCCCCTTCTGTCACGTGCCCATCCAAGTTGACTGTATAGTCTCTGGGTCGGTACCTTTTCTTCTTTTTACTATCAGATCCCGAAGCAGCATCATCACTGTCCATTTTGGAAGTGTCCTGTGGGAAGCCCATGTGTGGCATGAGCAATTCCCCGGCGTGGGCACCGACCTTGCAGGCAGGAGATGTGTGAAGGGTCCCTGCTGGGTGCCTGTGCTGGCCCTCAGGAGGTACCTGCTGCTCCTGCCAGTGCTGCGGCACCTCGGTGGCCGAGGGCTGAGGCAGCTCCAGTCTCTTTGCTGGCAGTGGAGGTGTGGATGGTTGCATCAGGGATGGTGGTGGCGATGGCACCTGTGCAGTGTCTAAGAACTGAGACCTTTGAGATGGACTGGGCATTGAATCCTTTGGTGAGTACGTGGTGTGCTGCCAAGCAAAAGTATCCTGCCTAACATTCCTGGGGCTAAAGGAGGAACAGCGCGGGCTCTTGGGCTGGTGAGGGCCCGTGGTCTCTTCTGATTTATCATGCTGCTGAAGCACTGCAGTCTTTAGTAATGAGGAAGTGCTTGAAGGTTTTACAAGTCCTGGAGAACTGGTGTGAGGTTTTACAGCATTTACTGGGATCTTATTGTGTTTATCGTTTTCACTGAGTTCTGTCCTGCTGCTTTCAGGCCCTGTGTGTAGATTTACGTCTACAGGACTGGGAAAATTTTCAGGACTACCTCCAATTCCATTTGTAGGAGGGGATGAAGAGTTTTGTAATACTTCATGACTAGCTTTGGAGACCTTTGGGGGAGGAGGGCCCTGATGCCCGTCCCTGTGATCACCTTTCCTTTTCCGATTTCCCAGTTTCTCTGTTTTCGGAGAATTCAGTTTCTGTATGTCATTCCTGCTTTTCAATTCGCTGATGGGTTTCGATCCAGCCACAGCAGGAAGTTGTGTCTCTGGTTTGCAGTTGTGAGCACCACCATTTGCTGATCCGGGTGGATTGGGGAGCCCTCTTGGCACTGGGTCATTCTGGGTTACGGGTTCTATCAACTTCTGCCAGTTCCGCAACAACTTCTTGGCACGTTTGGCGAGTTCCTCATTGGATGTCTTCTTCCTCACCTCATTGATGAGCCTCCCGAGTCTTGTTTCCTATAAAGACAGACAAGTTGTTTTACAAGCAGGTATCATGCCAAGAAAAATTCTTAAGGAACGTTTTTGCTTTTGCTCACTCTGAGAAATACCTGGTAAGAAACACTAAAGATTTAAGTGTGTCAAATGAATCTTTTTGGAAAGGATTAGACAAGTGATCTGCCACTCAACATGAAACTGACTGTGGGTTTCAAGTTCCACTGTCTTTATTCCCTGACCTGGGAAAAACATCAGAAAGGAATTCTTTAATGAGAAAGAACATTGAGAATAAAGGTGTTCAGATGCAGCACCCAAAAGGTGGTGTGTTTATCACAAAGAAAGCGTAAGATCTGCAGAAAGAGACAGAAGAATTCCAGAATCTTTGCCTGTTACAGTAAAAATTAACAATAAAAATCTCCATTTGACAAAGCTGACTACCAGGTGTGACTTATGCCCTGCCTTCTTCCTCCACTTCTCCTCTCCCCTCCCCTTCACTCCCCAGTATCTTCGAAACATGGAAGAGCCATTTAAGCAAGCATTCCTGGGGTGTCCCGAAGTGGTTTTGTGAGGGGAAGGAAGTGAAGTGTTTCGTTGTTCCCAAAGCACATTTGAAAACAAAGAACTGTTCCACAAGTCAGATTACTTAAGAAAAGGACTTCAAAGGAAAACAACAGACCAGCCTGCGAGAGAAATACGCAACCTGTTGGGGTACGTATGTTGAAATAACAGGTGGAGTTGTAATTAAGCAACAGTTAAGAGCAAGGAACACCGCTAATTTCAATACAAAGAGTGAAAAAAAAAATATAATTCAGCCATAAAACTTCTTAGGGCTGTTTCTGTGAGTGGCCATTGAGACTGCAGCTCTCCTACCAGATACTTCATCTCTTCTGACACCTGAGCTCACCAAAAAGGTCAAGAGTTGAAACCTGCTTAAATGAACTTCAGATTAATTTTATAGACACACAACAACTATATTGCTATTTCAGATTTCTGGTGTTTAGTCACCAAACACCTATGAAGGTGACCAGAACTGCAGACTGATATTGCTGAATGCACCCAAATTCATCAGTGGCAAGTGATGATTAATGTAGAGCCATGCACAAACAGCAACTGTGCTGCCCAGAATGCAGATCTGGGCCCAGAAAGGATCCCTGCGTTCAGTAGGATGTTGGAAGCAGCATGAGAGGGGCAAAATAATATCTTAATTGTGAATCCTTTGCAATCCATCTATTGTTTCCAGAAAAGATCCAATGGAAATTAGAAAGTCAGAGAAAGTCCTTTTATACACACACAGAAATCACGTTCAGAGGGTGACATACCTCAAGTGCCTCTTTGGTAATGGGGTATTTCTCCAGGCTGGAGATCACTTCCAGCACTGCCACCATGTTATGGATCTGCAACAAGGAAGACAAAGTCACTTCATGTTTCATGTACAGGCCTTAGTTATCAAATGTAATTTAAGACCTTCCACTTTATAATTGCTGGAAGCATCAATCACAAACTGCTATCAGACTGTCTGGCTTTAGGGAGCTGATTGTTCAAGGAATAGGGACAAGGACACTTTACTGACCTAGTTGGAAACTGAGGGAGCTGTAACAAACACACTCTTATGTAAAGCTCAAGGAAACATTGGCAATTAAACAGCTGTGACTTAGCAGCAAAGTTCTGAGAGCCCCAGGCAAAGCATCACTTAATCGTCCTAAGGGGAAACAAGTGCCAAGTGGACCAAGAGCAGCAGCCACTCAAATCGGAAATCTGGACTTTTTTAGGCTCCACTTCAGATTTACACAAGTCACCGCTCTACAGTTTTATTCACAATATTGCTGCTTCCTGTGACTGCACACCAAGAGTCTCCAGAGGCAGGTCCTGGCTCCTGGGGCCAGGGCTGTGCCCAGTAGGTGTCCCCAGACCATTGCCTGGCTGTGCCTCCTCCAGCCACTCCACAACCCCTGGCACCCCAGTGCTGGGGCTGGGGACACGGGAAGGAGGAACTGCACAAATTCACATGGAAAAAGTGAGTATCAGGTTTTCTGATGGGCTGCACTGCAACATTTCTGTACCACGGGCGAGCTGCACACAAACACAGCTGCCCCAAGCTGTACATCCTCAGCACACATGATGTTACACACTTTAGGGACATGCTTTAGGGGTGACCATGGCAGTGCTGGGTTGGACTCGATAACTTTACAGAGCTTTTCCAACCTAAACGAGTTCATGATCCCACACAGAGATGCCTATTTCCATTACCTGATGTTAAGAGCACTGAAACCTGGAATTTCTAATTCACCTTTGGAGATAGATTTAAAAGATAAGCAAAGGAAAACTTGAATCACAATCCCATTTTATTGCTTAATTGCATTTGTGACTCAACTGGACGCGAAGTGCACATGAGAAAAACCTCTCAGCAAGAACCTCTGCAAGGATCCCACAGCATCCTGAAGCCTGATCAGGAGCATCCCCAGGCAGCTCTGCCCCTCCCCTGCAGGATTCTTCATTTTAAAAAGATGGAACTTTGTAAGAATTGGCTTTCTCAAGTCACTTCTACCCTTCCAGTAAGATAAAACAGAAGAACCAGGAACTGAAGTCTCTGCCTTTCAGAAAATCTTGGGTATAAGATCACGCTCCGTCCATCCCATCAGGACTGTTTAGTGCTGGGGATACCTGGATAAACCTGTCAGTGATGAAACTTTTCCTGATTTTCTGATTTACTTTATCAAATGCATGTTTAAAGTCTATACAAGCTTTGAATGACTCTAACAGGCTGTTAAACCAACTTCAGGCCAAAGATTAATTAACGTGTCCTGGCGCTTTCTTCACTGAACTACGTTGTCTCTGCAGATGCTTACAGCCCTATCACAAAGTCAGGTCTGGTAAAACTCTGCTTAATCTTTAGAGTAGCAACAGCACCTATTCTGACACATTTTCCTTTTTACTATTTCACTTCAGTGCCTTGATTTTCTTCCATGTTTTGATCCTTGTCCTGCCCTCAGTGCCCAGGAAAGACAGTTTAGCACCACAGTCTGGTACATAACACCAGAGTTGGGGTTTTCTTCCAGGTTCTACAACCAGAGCCCTTAAAATCCTTAATGCTTAATTCTGGGAGTTTCCAGACAAACATTTTTAAACTTGTAAAACACGATACTCTCCTTCCCAACACACATTTTAGACTATGAACTAGCAGGGTGCAAAAGGCTCTGTATTGCACATGTCACTAATTGGTACAACTATTTTGGCAGTTATTGGTAATCCCCAAATATTACCTAAATTACAAACTGATGGCAAAAAAAGGACTGTCGGCCTATCAGGAAATCGAGATGGCAAAGCAATATGTTTGTGTGCACACACACCTACAGAAAGATGAAACCAGTCAGGGAATTTCCTCTGACAGCTTTGCCTTCCTTCAACACACCCAAGTACACAAAAATAAATGCCCCAAAATGTAAATCACCTGCCAGGGCTCAGGTCTACACCAGGACTGAGAGACTGTGACTTCACTCCCTCCTCTGGGGGACACGTGGTGCCAATTAAGGCCAGTGAAAGTGGCCCTTACACCACTCAACTCGTGCTAAAACACAAACCACGCATTTGGGATTTCTCACGCATGTGTAACAATTTCAGAGCACGCTGTCACGGAGCGCGAAGGTTCCTGACAGAGAACTGCAAGAAGCTCCTCTCATTTTCCCTTTTTTCACCTATAGAAAAGTTTGGTTCTTTAAAAAAAGAGTAAATAAAATGTTCAGGCAGGTTCAGTAACCTCTCTCCCCTTCCCCAGTAGTTTTGTGTAGTTTTCTTGGAATGTTTCAACAGAACTGCCATAAAGAGAAGCTTATAATGTAAATCATATTTGTGTACTTTAAAATAACACAGACTGTGAAATTTCTTGGGGTACAGTTAAACACAGTGATGGCAACAAGATGACCTCCCAAAACACTTCAAGTATCACCTGTTGGGATAACAGCAGCACACCAATATCGCACATATAAAATATTGCTTAATAAAATTAATATATGTCACATAACCAACAGGAGACTGATGTGACAAAGCCTACCAGGACCACTCTACCTTGAGCAGCACCAGAAATAGTGATTCATTAATACAAAGGGCTATTAAAGATGTTTATTTGCTACACAACAGATGAAGTACCACGAAGCAGAGTCGGACAGGGAGTTTGGCAGCCTGGTTCTCCAGACACTGGTCAGGAGCGTAACTGCACCAGTCAGCGTCTCAGGAACTTGCATTTTAGTTTCTACTTGCCTTTGTCTGCTTACACTGCACCCCTCAGCACCCCCCAAAGCAACAACTCCCAGGAAGCAACCCCAGGGCCTGCATTTAGGATCATTCAGAACATAACTCAGAATAATTTACACAGAGTTTCAAACTATCCGGAGCTGTTCCCGTGCTGTGAGGATTGACTGACACAGACTGATTCACTCCAAAGTTTATTGCAGAACATCTGCTTTGAGTCATCTGTGATAATCCTTTCCAGCCAACCCTAATGACAGCCACAGAAAACAAATCTTATTTATTCCATGCAAGGCTCCTTAAGTCATCCAGCCATTCAGCCACACTCTGGAGCTTTACTACTGCTATCCAAGATCTTTTCCAAGCTAAGTACTAAATGTTTTACTCCAGCCTCAGACAAAAGCAGGGCTTTCTGAACTCTGGAAAAGATCAAGCAGCTTAATTTCCTTTTTTAACTGCCATCTTAATCCTATTTTAGTGTTTATAAACCAGGACCAATTCAGTAACTAACTTCAGGGTGAGTGTTACACAGCAATTTAAAGAGGGGTTTGGGAAGTTTGAGGTACAGCTGCTCTCTCCCACCTTCTAATTCCCCTGACACCTTCGCAGGGAGATCTGAAAACAGCAGCAAGCACAGCATCCAGACAAGCTGTATCACCATTTCCACGTGCTGGGATGTGTTTGCTGTTGGAGCAGCACACTCCACATCATGCTTTGATTGTCTTCCTTTGCCTACAGAGCAGTCCAGATCCCAAACACAACAGGAGCACCCATGTAACACCTCTCTGTGTTCCCCAGGGACAAGCACAGCCTGCACTGCCTCCACTGCTGCCTGAGAAACAAACACTACACAAACTTTCTACTGCAGTCATTTGGATAAAGCAATTTTTAAAGTTTTGGTTGGTTTGTTTTAACATTTCACAGGGGTGTTTCTAAAGATCTTTGCATGCACAACTAGACCAGATCTGAGTTAGCAAACAGGACATTGCTGACACACCTAATTAGGCCTGGAGTAGGAGAAGGAGCAGTTATTTCTGTGTAACACAAAAGCCTTGGTGCACAATCACAAAAAACTTGCAGTGAAACTGCTAATGCAGATCGCTGCCCATCGTGTTCTGGTGGAAAGGCACTTTTTCATCACAAAGTTCACATAAAAGTACTAAAAGGCATTTTTTGATACAGTGTCATCATCCATCTGGGTCACATTAGTACCTTTACAAGTTTCTAAAGGGTGTTTAACCTTCGTCTGGTAGGTCCAGAGTGTCCTATCACTGACAGTTCTCTAAAATCAAAGTGTTAACACCATCATCCTCCTGAGATTGCAGGTTACAATAATCAATACCTGACTTCACTGTGGGCAAGGTGAAACAGAGCACAGATACATCAGAGCACACTGGTTTTGAGAGAATGTATTTGCCATCATACTTCAACTTACTTACCCAGAATATCTGTAAACACTCCAAATTTCGCTCATTTCAAAGAAAGTACTTTTATAACATTGTCCCACCTGTAGCATCAAAGCAGTTTGACAGAAGCAAGCAGAGAAGTGGAGACACCATGGGAGACTAAACAGATCTTCCATCCTCCCACAGACACAAATCTAGGTGTCTATTGCCAAGCTGGAGTTTTCTGTTGCCAGTCAATACAACCAATGCAGGAGGGTTCAGATAGTTCACAGGAGCACTTGTACATTTTTTGTTGTCTTCCTCCCAGCTCCTGGGGCCGGCACCACCTTATTCAGGAGTTACAAAACTGTCACAGATCACAGGGCTGTGTGTATTCTCAGGGAATGCAGGAAAACATTCAAGAAAATCCTGGGTTCAATATGAATCTTGCTGGAATGGCCATGGAGACAGTAATTGATTCCAAAGAGGTGCAGTGCCCGCTCCAGCGGTGACAACATCTGCTGGCTTTCCTTCTCTCCGGAGCTCTCAGTGTCACCTGCAGCCAAGCACCAACTCCTTCCCCACACCAGGGTCCCCCCATGAGTGTCACATCTTGCCCCCCAGGACAGCTTTTGTAGTATAGAACCTACTTCACTGCCTAATAATCTGAAGTATGGAATAATAAGAGAAAAGGTGCTATTCACAGGCGGTTTTATTTGAACGTGGAAATGGAAATAGAGCAGTGCAGAGTTTATTTCTCTGATAGATACCAGACACTGACAATACAGGCCATCAACAGTAAACTGGAATGTCATTTTTTCAAAGATACAGACCAAATACACCAAGTTAGAATTCAGGTTACAACCTGTTGGTATTTAGTTCAATTCCCTTGCAGCTGATCTATTAACAGTTCCCCCTACCCCCAATGTGACATGGTGTTGTCTAAAGATAGGAAACACAAGATACTATTCACAGCCACGACATACCAAAAAGATGACCATGCACTACTTTGTTCATAATCACTGAAAACGCTTGAAAGTCAGTTTGCCAAGAAAGTTCCAATATTAACCAAAGATATTTTTAGAGGTGGAGGCCAGTTTTCTAATAGTATTGTAGTAAATCAGATAAAGATCTGATTAAACATGAAGGAATCCACAGTTTGGGTTGAATGTCGTCCACTGGGAGTATCTTCTATGACAGAGAAATTCACTTGGAGTCCATGCTTTAAAAAAATGATTAATTTGTGGTGCAAAACAACATGTAGAAGAAACACTCCTCGACCACCAAGAACAGTCCAAAGAGTGTCCAGGCACAACCAGCATTATCTGTATCTCCAGACTTAAAATTTCCAGATCTAATTTAAAGAGTCAAAACAGTTTGAATACATTTTATTTATACTTAGGCTTTATTTAATTGTAAAGTAACATCATCCAGATACCTTTCTCTGTGTACTTTACAAAGCCAGGATCAAACAAGAGTAGGGTCAGGTTCCAATAAAATTCCGCAGTGCGAAGAAACGGGCAGAGCTGAAATACTTCCCTTGAGTGAGACGTGGGTTGAGCCCTCTGCTCTCTCCCGGCAGTGCCCACACACATCCCTGGGCTGTGGAGAGGCTACAGCAGCCCAGGGAATAAGGGGAGTTTGCCAGCAGCAACAACAACAACAGAAAACATAGTTGGCACCAGCACTTACAAAGGGCCTCGAGACACAAAGCCCCAGCAGTGGGGAAGTGCCACCAACGCTCCAGCCCTTCTCTCCATGGCCCATTCCCAGGGAGACACCCAAGGTCCCTGACACAGCAGGAACACGCTCCACGCTTGGGCAAGGCAAGGAAAACCATCCAACAAAAGGAGTATTCATTGGAGGAGTCATTTGGAAGACTCAAGAGGTAATAAAATACAGACTGTGAAGACAAGACACACTCCCCGTTCCCAGGATTGAGGTGGCACTGAAGGAAGAGCTCCTGACTTTAGGAAAAGGTCTTTAAGGGAAACAGAAAACATCAACAGTGAAACACTTTCATCCATTCATATTTATTAGCCAATAACTGGAAGACATTTTTGTTACTACAGAGAGAAATATTTGCCTGTCAACTTCAACAGTTACTAAACATTTTGTATAATACCTTAGGAATTGTACCTGTAGTGCCAACCCTCAGTTGCAGATGAAAGAGAGAAGATTCACTTCTTTTTCCACCCCCATAAGAGACCCCACCAGACCATGAAGCTGGGCAAATAAAAATTCACTAGACTCATTTAAAAAGACCATCACCTAAAGAAATAATAACCAATCAGAAAAGTGTAGGGCACAAATTCCATCTAAAGGGAGAGAATAAGAACCATGGAGCACAGTGCCAGGCCCTCACTGCCACTTTCAGTGGCACCTACCACAGAACACTGCAAGAAACATCATTTGGTGTTGTTTTCCATCCAACCCCAAACTGTAAGGAATGGTACAGGAATCAAAGGGATCTGGAATTACATATTTATCTCTAGGTGTGACAGTTCACAAAGAACATACACAAAGAGGTCAGAGGACAGCAGTGGAAAGAGGTTTTAAAAACATGGTTAGTACTCATTTCACACAGTATTGAAAAAATAGGGATGAGACAAGTGAGGCTTCAGACCAGCCTTCTCTGCTTTATTAGTCACAATAAAGAAAATGTTAAACAACTGTTTTTGTACTCACTGGCCTAATTTGCAACAAGATAAATACTGACTACATATAAAACAACCTGTGAGTTACCAATGCACTCAAGCTCTCCAATAACCTCCACAGCCACTACAGAGGTTTAAGAACAGATTAGACAAGTCCAAAGGAATCTGTTTATAGAGGTGATGCTACTCCAAGGAAGGTCATGGACCACAAAGCTCCACCAAGTCCCTTCCATGAATGGTCCCCTACCATTCCCACCTGGGGAACAGACACTGAACAGCAAGGAGCAGAAACACATTGAAACACCCATTTCTGTCTACTCCAAACCAGACTCAGAGCAGCAATTTGAAATTCTGTCCACTCCAAAGAGATCCACAGAGCTGAAGCAGTTTGTATTATAAAACACAGTGCTCTGAGTAAACGTGATCCCAAAAGCAATGCCTAAAATTCCCATCACCACTCAGGCTCTGTGGTCACTCCCTTTCACCATTTCCCCCACCTCATGCTCACCCCTCTACGTTCTCTCAATCACTGCACTGGTCCTAAGGACACCCAACCGTTATGCAGTTTCTTTTGTCCACATGATAATCATTTCTCATCCTCTTCCACCCATACAGAAACTTCAACCAGACGAATATTGGTAGTTACTATTTATTATAAGCCACGAACTGAAGTCCAAAATTATTGCTTCAAAATTTAAAGAGCCATAAAATGAGGTTGCTCTGCAAACAAAGTCATGTGAACAACTGGTCCTACTTCAACAAGACAGAAACACAGTTTGATGATTATGAGGCAGAGTAATACAGAATATACAGAAAATCCAGCCTTAAGATGTGCCCCTTCTGATTTATCATGACCTCACTGCTTTCTACTGTGAAGAAAATCCAAAGTTAAAATCCATCCAGACCTGTACCATAATTGTGATACTCCACATGCTGATCCTGTATGGAAACTATGTGAGAAAGCAGCTCCACAAAGTGCTGGCTGTCACTGTCAGACAAGACTTCCACCTCTGCAAACTCATCTTCACAGCACAGAGTTTGAAAACAAACCCAGCTGAGTGTGTTGCTGGATCTCAGAGCCAGCTGTGGACACAGGATCCCTCCTCCCCAGCTGCTGGGGTAGAAACCACTTTGTTCAGTAAAACAGAACTAATTACATTTTACTTCCAGTGACTCCTCAATAGAAACTACTACCACCAACTGTTTGGACTCGCTGAAAATTGTATACTTTGGTATTAACAATCACACTCAAGCACGCACCACTGCCCTGTGAAAGCCATGCCCCAGAAAACACCGATTCGCTGCCGAGTTTAGCAGATTGCACCTCACATTAAAGCAATTTGCTGACACTTAAATATTGCTCCAAACACTGAAAGCACGAATTACCCACAGAATGAGTAATTTAGCTGTTAGCATACTGAATAAACAAACTTACATTTACATTACACTGAATGTGAGGTACTTACTTACCTTTACCTTAAATATTTCTTTAAGGACCAAAGGTATAAGTGGGGCTACATCATACCATATTATACAGACCAAAGGAAGTTCATGTGGAGTTATCACCAAGCACAAAACGGTGAGAGGAGATAACAGCAAAGCGTTATCAGCCAAAACAGACATGTTTTTTTATGTATAAAAACTACACTGACATTAACTCCAAGCTTAATATATTGGAGTGACTGTGCCTTAAAAGAAGTGCTTCTTGACTAACATCAGATTTCCTGAGCAGGCAGAATCGATTCCTCCTTTTCCTCTCCTGAAACTTTTGTGGTTACTTTAAAGTAGAAAACTCTACTTGTCAACTGCAGCAGCTTCTTGAAGAAACTGGAAAAGGATCTCCCCAGGAGAAAAAGCTTCAGCTGCTCTGAAGCCACTCTGAGCAGGAGACAAAGGTGTCACACAGTGTTGTTCTCACATGGCCATAGCAAAACCTTGAAAAGAGGAAGCAACACACATCTTACTGCTCCTAAATTGGGCTCAGCCTTAACTTACCGGACAAAAACCACACAAATGACCAATTGGAGTTCCTAGCCCAGGCCCGGACTTCAGCTGAAGGTCTATTTTCTAACGCATAAACTGTGTCTCTCTCCAGCTCCTGACAGTATTTTCCCCTCCTGCCTGTGCCAGCATCAGGCTGCAGTGCCTGGGCAGCAGGAGCTGACCCAGCTGCACCCCAGGCCCACCCCACCCCAGCTCCAGCCACTGTGCCCAGCGATGCTGTGCTGGGTTAAAGGTGTGCCAAGGTACCCCCAGACAGTCTCATTCCCCCAGGAACAGGGTGGCTCCCCGGGAGAACAACTCAGGGAAACACCAGCCTCGGGTTCTCTGTTGCCTGGGAAGTTTGTTTCAGCACATCTCTCCTGCAAGGACCCACACTTTGCACATCAGCTGTGGTTCATGGGGACTGTCAGAGATTATTCCCCGTGTTGATACTAACTACAAAAAGTTGTTTTTTCCATTCAGTAACTGCTTCACGGCTACACCAATAAAAATGTGTTAATGAGTTATTTCCCTGCGGCCTGTGAGAAGTGCTCATTTCTCAACAAGGGCATATGTACAGCACATGCAGGCAGGTACTTGCTGCAAAGTTTTATCATTTGCATTAAAAAAGGCCTCTAAGGATCCCCTTTAAAGAAACAGCCTGACAACGAGAGAGGGGTCACCTGGAGGGTGCTGCTCGGTGACAGCCTGAGCTTCCACCACTCCGCTGTCAGCTCTGCTCACCACACACTGCCCAGCTACTGCTTTGCTCCAAAACTGCATCTCTCAGAGACCAGGACGAGTCGGGCAGAGAAAGCGGCCCCTGACAAGCCACTCTTCAGGTAGGATTTGGCCAGGTGAGTCCTCGGCTGGCCGGGTTCAACATCACCACAAGGGAGGGAACAGCTGGAGGTGGAAATGCGCATCCCAGCAGCAATCACAGCTCCACTGTCAGCTTCAACTGGTGTAAGCACATGGGTTTTAGCCAAATCAATCCAAATTTTGATCATTTGAAGCATTAGCCATACAGCCTTTAGTGTAAGGTGGTGGTTTACTTTTTGAGTTGCAAAGCTCACTCATGAGTTACTGCTCGGGAGCATCCTCTTGGATATCTATAAAGACATTTCCCAGCAGTTATCCAAGGACACAGAGTCCCTGCATTGCTGCATCCCCACAAACACAGGGTAATTCCAGACATCTGTGAACCACACACAAACAACAGCAACAATAAAGGCTCTGTAAGTGAAATTTTGACCATAAGGCAGTGACTCTCACCTCAAAAAATCCAGCTACGCATGATTAACTTACAGGTAACACACACCACCTTCCTGCCAGGTCCCAAGGCAGCAGGGGAGCATGAGGAAGCAGAAGCATTCTCCTCACAGAATTCTGGAATGGTTTGGGTTGCAAGGCACCTTAAAGCCCATCTCATTCCACCCCCTGCCATGGGCAGGGACACCTCCCACCAGCCCAGGTTGCTCCAAGCCCAATCCAACCTGGCCTTGGACCCTTCCAGGGATGGGGCAGCCACAGCTTCTCTGGGCAACCTGTGCCAGGGCCTGCCCACCCTCAAAGGGAGGAATTTCTTTTCTGCTTCCATACTTTAAGATCCAATTGCACTGCCACGTCTGTGCCAGAACTATTTGTGATACCTCAAAAATTTTATCAAGTAATTGAGTTCCATCAAAAACTGCCTGGGAAAAGATACATATATTGTCTTTTCTTCTCTAAACTCTGATCAATTCCTCAGTTCAGTTCACCACAAAATCCTGCACACATAAAATGGGTGTGCAGGAATAAGAAGTGGGTGTTATTTAAATTGTCACAGCTGCCGAAACAAACATTCAAATTACAGCGTTAGAGCAAATGACTACTGCCATTATCACTGCGATCTGGGGAGTTTCAAGGAATTAACAACTGAAAGCCAATTTGGCATTTCCCCTCCTTTGACCCCTCCATCCAAACTCTCTGATACGCCTGTTGGCTCATATTTCGTCTTAACAGCCTCAAAGTTCTGAATGGTCTCACTGCTGCAAGGGAAACTGTGCAAATTAAAAAATTTTAAAGCACCCAAACCCTCTCAAAAAGTGACAACCTATACTGTGACCAAGCCAACAAAGTCAAAAACCCAACTGTGCCATCACCCTCACACAGATAAATTCAAGTGAATCCAGGTGTTGGCAATGCAGAGCACCCAGAAACACAGTCCTCATTTCAGTTACTGTGAAGAACCTGAATACAATGGGACTCACTACAGCAGGCCCAAATCTTTCTCTGGAACCCAGGATTGACACAATAATGACCTTCCAGACCCTCCAGTTTAGGAAATGCCCCAACCACCTGCATGCTTCATCACACACCTGAAACAACTCATAGCCTTTATGCACAAAATGTGAGAGTGCTGGAAACAAGAAGAGCTGCAGTAAGGAAAGGACTAAAGAAGGCAAAAGGTACAACAGGTTCCCTGCACTCTGCAGCTCCCTCAAAACTGTTAAGCTCATTAAGGCCTCCAGAAAAGGATAAAGCTAAAGCAAGAGCCATTCCTAGTCTTTCGCCCACACGTAACACTTCCTGCATCCAAAGAAATCACTGAAACTCTCAGGAAATGAACCACCATCTTCCTCTGCTTTCTGTATTTGTATTATTACAGCAGTGTCTTGCACCCTCTCCCACCCTTTAAAATACCACTAGAAAGTACCTTTCTTCCCAGCAAGGGAGGTTTTGTCTCCGGGACCTCGGTAAAACAACCAATAGAGAAAACAGCCATGGAAGCATCTTTAACCATGTAACTCGTGCCAGCTGGGAGATCACTCCGGGCCAAGGCACCACTTAACACGTTACAATACACAGACCAATTTATTATTAACAATCCAGACCAGGGACCACTCCTGAAGGTGTGTGCAGCAAGGCCAGCTGAGACACTGCACGGGCAGCCCAAGCCCGGCCTCACAGGGAGCGCAGGGAGCTGTTACTCAAATCTAAGCTGGGTTTGTGTCGCAGAGGAGTATTAATGGCAAATAATAGAGTTATTATCTAATATTTAAAGCAGGAACAGATTGCTGCCTATTTAGCATGAGGAACCATTTAATTGCAAGCACAGTTTAGCCATCAGTTGAAAACTACAGGTTTGGCCACAGAGCAAAAACCAACAGGTAAAAAACTCCCTGAGGAGCACAGAGCACAAGGCAGCATGGCAAAGGTGTTCTGCTGGGTGGAAGAGGTGGTGTCTCAGCCTATGGAGTCCAAGGAAAGAAGCCTTGTTTCCACCAGAACGAAGGAATATCTCCCCTATCAGACCTCATACAACCTCTGCTTTCCTCCACCATGAGTCCTGGTACACTCTCATTAACACAGAAGCTTTGGAAAGCAAGTGATATTGATACTTAGTGCTTAAGTCATGGAGTAGAAGTGGTTTGCCCATGTCTTTTTCGAGGGGAAAAGGCTGAATAAGGGAAGACACAATACCAGACATCCCATGTGGCTTCCAAGATGATGTAAGTTCTTTAAAAATAGCTTATTTCTTATAGGTCTCCTTCGAAACAGAGGTTACCTGTGTAAATTCCGAACTAAGTGTGGGAAACTAAGTTATAAATATACTCTGCAGCAATTACTAGAGGAGGCTCTAGTGCTTAACTAGTGTGTAAATTCAACATTGCTCCCAAGTTAGCATGACTTTACAGAGTAGCTGGAGATGAACAATCAGCATAGAAGGCGATTTCCTGAGGCCAGCAGGTTGCGAAAGCTTGGGGATTTTATTATTTTGACCAATTCAACTCAACAGAGGTAAAAAAATTTTATTAACTTAAGCCCTGATCTGAAAGTTAACCAAGATCTGTATAACCACACAGACCCTTAGAGCTGCAAAGGAATGAACGTCCACATTGGCAGCTGTGTTAGGGGGACATACCAGTGAAGCTTAAACTTCCAGATTCTACAAGAACCAGCCATATCCTCCTCAACCTCACAGAACTGGCCTGGTTTTGCACACCTGACACTTACTAGTGCAGCTCTCACCCCCTGCAGAAACACACACACACATCACACACCAATTGTACTGAAAAGCCTGAATGACATTTAGGCCTCAAAGCTCGACTTTCTCGGTAAATGAGGAAGTCAGTGACAGTAACGCATACTGTAGGTTTGAACACAGCCACTTCTGTCAGGAGAAGATTCTAAAAGCAGCAAAAAGTAGCCAGTTTTCTATGAGTCCCTGCAGGCACAGCAGCTCACGGCTGCACAGTCTCCCAGCAGGAAAACATCAAAGCAGTTTCTTGGACTTTCACACTGCTGCCCAAGTGTTGTTAAACTCAGCATCTGTTTTTATACATGTTCAAAATTTGAGTTTTTCTTCCCTCTGTGCCGGTGACATGCCAGGTAGTGAACAATCAATAACACCACATCTTGTGCTTTGGAGCAAGAAGCCTGAGCTCCAGGCCTGCACAATGAACCTCGGCTACACCACCTCTGCTCTCCTTCAAGAAAAGGTTAAACTGGAAGACAGACACTGCCTACAGGCACTTTGGAACAATGGGCTGATTTTTCTGCCACCAATTATTGCCCTGGATAACTATCAAGTATGTAGAATTATAATTTAACATACACCACTCCTAAACTTGAGGGGCTACTGACCTGTTGGAAGCTCAGCAGAGCTGATGCTCTGCCCTTCCCTTGCCAGGGAGCTGTCTGGTTATTTCAGGTCTCCTCACCACAACAGCACTGCCAAAGCCTTCACAGCACCGTGGAACATCAATGTGTGCAGCAAGGGAAAAGTATCCATCACACAATATACTTCCTGGCTGCTTAGTTCTGCACAGTCACAGTGTTTTAGAAAGTAGCACCAGAATTAGGGTAACCATTGCATCCTGACAGTTCCGCAGTCAAAAGACACCACAGATCTGCTGGAATTTTATTAAAGCAGGCTGGCGCTCAGTCTCACGTAGAGTGAAAAATCTGCAGCCACAGAAAGAGAGATCAGAGCAGGCAGGATTCATGAAGTGCACCACTGACATTTCAGCAACATCCACGGTGAAGAGTACTGCAAAACTCAAAACAGAGCCGACATTTAACAGCCCACAATTACCACCACGCTTTGTTACTGTTACTCCAACGTGTAACACTGCAGCTTGTGGCAGATCCCAGCGCAGGGGGTTCTACAAGGTCAGGGTGATTTTTCATCAGTGCCCAAGTCGCAGGCAGGCCACTCCGGGGAGGGGGTTCCAAATGGCAATAACTTTATTTGCTACTTTAGGACTTTGATACAGGTTTATCACAAAAAAACCCACTTATTCAGACAGGAGCAGGTATGACTTTAATAGAACCAAAACACCATTTCACACCCCCAGCCCCTGGAATAACAGGCACACGTTCAGCCTGATGTTCAGGCTGTCCCCACAAACTGCAGATGGCCAAGACAGACCCAAATCTGCATCCTGCGGTGGTGACTGTTGATCTAAGCCTCAAAAATCGGACAGATTGTGGGCTCTGCAGTCCTCCCACAGTAATAAACGCCTAAGCAGAGAACTGCTTGGATGAGCCAAAAAACCCTTAAGAGGAGTAAATGATCTTTTGGAAAACCGCCACTTACGGCCAGTTACAGGTAAAATACACGCTGATTTCTGTGCTTACACCACATCCCAGAAGAAGCAGATAAGCTCATTACGGCGCTGCAGGAAGGGATAAAACCGAAGACCGAGGCTGCTCGGTGCCGGAGCAGCTCCGGAGCCCCGAAGCCCCGGCCGAAGCCCGGGGTGCCCCCGGCCGCGGCCGGAGAGGCCGCAGCGCTGGAGGAACAGGTGGGCACCCCGGAAGGTCCCGGCGAGGGGCGGCGGGGCCGGCCCAGAGCCCCCTGCAGGCCGCACCCGAGCCGCGGCCTGGCGTGGGGAGGCGGCCCGGCCGCCCGCCGCATGGCCGGGCAGCGCAGGCCGGGCCCGGGGCGCCAGGGG
>JAWWEU010000082.1:2727742-2747852 GCA_035583155.1 Acropternis orthonyx
CGGGGCTGTGAGGGGGATCCTGGGGGGATCGGGGCTGTGGGGCAGGGGGGGATCCTGGGGGGATAGGAGCTGTGGGGCAGAGGGGGGATCCTGTTGGGATCGGGGCTGTGGGGCAGAGGGGAAATTAACCCCTTGCCTCACTCTTTTAAAGCATCTGCTCAGGAGCTGAATAACAACTTTTATTCTTCTGAATGTTTTGGGGCCACAGCACGCTCTGGAGTCACCTGGTCTGTACAGAGTGATAAAGTTGTTTGCATTCTTTCACCAGTGGAGCTTCGTCAGCCTCTGTTCCCTGTGTTCAAAGTGTTGCTCAGAAAACACTGTCAGTTCTGCACAGAGCATCATTTTTTCCAATTAAGAATAAAATCCCCCAAGCCCAAAGCTCGGTGCTGAGCCCACAGGCCTCCAGTGGGTCACACACACAGTGAAAGCCACTTCCACCCTTCCCTTTACACTGCAGGGGACACTTGGCTTAATGAACAATAGGGAGAAAATGTTTTCCAAGAACTGAACAAAGCACGGGATTGTGTCTGGATACCCTGACAAAGCAGCACGCTGTTTTTTTGCTCACTCAAAAGAATCAGAAAAAGGTTAAAATATACAGAAACTACAAGCAAGGAGTATGTTTAAATTTAGTCAAGAATTGCATGTATTTCTGGACAGCTCAAACCACACTTGAAGGATCCGGTCCACACATATTTCTACTTTCATTACAGCCAGGCATCTTCCCTCAAAAACCCCTTCCCTGTCACGTTTCATTAACGTGAAAACTTCAGTTAATACAAGAGGGTGACTCAGTAAAACGCTGCAGGTGCCCAACACTTGCATCTCACTGCCTGACAGAATCATTTAAATGAGGCCTCTTTCTCCTCAACAGCTAGAGAAACTGAAGCTGAGGAAGACTCGCTAATGGCTTACACTTTGATTTAAAAGATACTGAGCACTGTGCTCTCCTAAATTATCGTGGTAGTGCTGGGAAAAGCTGCTGGTCAGAGAGGCCAACTTACTATAAATAAAAATAACACAAGAATCCAGACACGATTATAAGACTAGTTACAATTACTCAAAACACACCAACACAGAATTGTTTCCCCAGTAACAGAATGAACGCTGCATCAAATACATATATTTTACTCTTAAATAGAACAGCTTTATTCAACCAAATCCAAGATTATTCAAAAACCATCCCTTCACCTTCGCATGGAGAATTATTTTTGCCATTTTCCCCCTTCAAACTCCCTTACATATTGCTTAGGGGAAAAAAATACCTTTGAAATATTAACTTAGAAAGCCTTTTTTTTTTTTGAAAAACTGCAAGAAGGTGAGAATGCCATTTTTTTAAATATTCCTTTTCTATTTCTCCAACAAAACTAATGGAATAGTGAGAAGTTACAAGAACACTTTGCTCAGCTTTATATAAAACTGAGAACCAAGGAGTGTGACTTGCACATAACCTGGACAGGGGTGACATGAGCTGACACAGCCCAAGATGGGTCTGATAATGCAGAGGTTTAAGACTGGGAACTGCAGTCACACTCCAATTCTCCCCTGCACCTCACTCTGAGCTTAGAAAAACAAAAATTCTCTCTATTTCAGTGAAACTGAGATAATTTGCCTGTGAATATTGTGGCTTAAAGCCCTGGCAGCAAGTGACCAGCACACGATGCACTGGAGGGCACAAGCCACGAGCCCAGGGCTGCCAGTTTAAAAGCATTGGAATCTTTTACTTATAGAAAAGTTTGTTCCCAGCCAAAAGTCTCTTCCAAGGTAACAGACGTCTTCGTGCATGACTTTCAAGATCCAAATAACCTGAGGGACGCAACAGAAAAAAAAGCAAATGAGAAATGGGGTACAACAGTGCACAGCCACACCAATGCAAGGCTGATTCTATCTGACTAATTGATGGGTTTCAACCCCATATAAATGAAAAATGTCCCCAAATTTAGACCCAAACAACATTTTATCTGTCAACCCCCAATAAGGAACATGTGTGACCAAACGATTCACACACTGGGACAGAAGGTTTTCATGCACTATAGGTGCCCACATAGCAAAAAACTGTGAGGCCAACCCATACGTGAAAATTGAAATAAACCAGTGAAATCCAAAAAAAATTATGAAAAAAATCGAATGGGAGAGAAAGAGATGTGAAACGAAATGTATGGACAAGAAAAATCCCAATATATGACTGCCTATAACCAAATGACAAGATGTGTTACTTACACAATCATGCAGAACATCATGAAGATATTCCACAAGGCAATGAAGACTCGAAAATACCTGAGACTCAGCAAGAACTCTCTGATGTTGTCACCTAGGAATCAAGAGAAGCAGCCTCGGATGTGAAAAATACCTGACAGCACACTGACAAGTCACATTTTCAGTGCTGCCTGAAAAGCACAAACAACTCTGACAGAAAAAAACCCCAATCAGAACCACGCCAAAAAGTTCTGACCACAAAACACTGAAATTTGAGGTTTTAGGTGAACAACAGGTGCTTCGTTCAGCACAACCCTGTAAGGACACGGGGCAAAATAACCAATAAATGATAAAAAGTGTAAAAACGGAAGACCAGCCCCATTGTAGCTCACAGCCTCCTGTGATTTTTAAGCAGCAGAGCTACAAGGGAGCAACACAGGTGTATCCACATGGAAACTGCAACCAGGTACCGAGCAGAGCATTACTTCTGTAGCACAAGCAGCTGCAGTCAAAAGTACTGAAAGAAATATGCTGGGGTTGTTTTTTTTTTTGAGTATTTCTTCTTAAATGCCCTGTTTGGGATCACCAGTGAGGTTTGTCACATCTGTACGTAAACGGCTCGGAGGAGTATTCCAGACTGCAAATTAAATAAAACAGTCATTCCGGCCAGAGAGCAATTTCCATCCAACAAAAATCCAACAAAAGCTGTGGTTTGACGGAGGATTTCCTGCGGGAAAAGCCCGTTCCCGTGTGTGTTCGGGCTGTGCCGGCCCCTCTCCCGCATCCCCTCCGTTACCGGTCGTGGGTTCTCTCGGCTCCTCTCCGAATCCCTCGGTGTCCTTCCTCCTTCTGCGGGACAGGGGGGGTCGCATCAGGCGGGTGAGCCCCCAAAAACCTCCCTCCCCTCCCCTCCCTCCCCGTTCGCTCACAGTCTGAAGTTGAGCACCGCGCCGGCGTTCACCAGCAGCGTCCTGCGGGAGAGAGGGACGGGGACGGGGAAGGAGAGAGGAGGAGGGGGGAAATGGGAAAAGGGAACGGGAAAGGGGAGAAGGGGGGAGAGGGGACGGGGGCATGGTCAGGCGCGGCCGGGCCGGGCTGACCCGGCCGAGCCGCCGCTCCCGGTACCGTTCCCCGCTCCCCGTCCCCGCTCCCCGTCCCCGTCCCCCGCTCCCATCTCCACTTCCTCCCCATTCCCCATTCCCCGTTCCCCGTTCCCGCTCCCCCGTTCCTCCCCGTTCCCCGCTCCCGGTACCCGCACAGCAGCAGGTCCCCGATCATGGCTCCGGCGGCGGCTCCGCTGGCGGAGTTCCGGGGCAGCGGAAGGGGAAGGGGCGGCGCCTGCTGGGCCCGGGGCGGCTCCGCGCCCGGACACCGGCGGGGGGGACCGGGGAGGGCACCGGCACCAGGAGGCAGCGTGTGGCCGGGCCCGGTCGCGATGGAGCTGTCAGAGGCGCTGCCCCTCGGGGAGCTGGCCGCGGCCTTCGCCGCCCTGCCCGTGTTCCCGCTGTTCGACACCGCCTATTTCATCGTCTCCGTCCTCTACCTCAAGTACGAGCCCGGTGAGTGCGGCCCGTGGCCCGGGGGAGCGGCGCGGTCGGTGGGGGCGCGGGGGGACCGCACGGGCCCTGTCCCCCGCCCCCTGTCCCCTCTCTGCCTGCGCTGTCGCCACAGCGGGGCCGCCCCTGTCGCAGCGCTCGGGGCCGCCTTGGCAGGGCTCTGGCTCCCCTTCTCTAAACACGGAGCGGAAACCCCCGCGAACCCCGCGGCTGATTTTGGAAAGCAGTGTTGCGTTTTATTTAAGATTGGGTTCCAGGCACGTTGAGGCGTTTGGGTTCAGTCACTGCTGCAACCCCAGGGACTGAGCATTACATTTCTGGCCCGTCCCTTGGCTTGAGTATTTTTCTGGCAGTACCTTCCCCCTGTTTATACACAAGAAGGCTGTAAGTAAAGCCTTGGGGTTTCCCACTCTCTGGACCATGCCCTAATCTGTTCTCAGGCACCAAAACCGACCTTGCTTTTGTTGGTTCCCTTGGGCTTATCTTGCAGGAATCGATAGACCTGCACCTTGGCTTTCGCTTTCTGCGTTGTCACAGTCTGACTGCACCTCGACCTTTTCCAAATGCCACTTTCTCTGGGTGTTTTTGCTACTGTGTGCACTCCTCATGCTCTGCTCCGAGCAGTTTCACCGTAGCTGCCCCAGTGACTGAGGGGAAAAACCAGCCCCACGGTTTTCAAACACCACCCCCCTCCTTGTGTGGTCTCTGTGCTGTACAATCCACACTCTGTTCTAGTTAAACTACCTGTAAACAAGTGCTGGGTTTTCTGGGCCCGATCTCTTCTGTCTTCCAGCATCAAGTCCTAAACAGAACAGTTAACAGGCAGCTCTCACAAAAATAGCCTTTTAAATGTAGGAAAGCCCAGGAATCCACTGGGACTGGATAAGGCTGGGGTGTGCTTTTTCCTAGATTCCTACAGTACTCCATCCCACAGCTCCTGAAGATGAGTGTCGGGACAGAACTGTCCTATTTCCTCCTTGGAGACAGCAGGGCTTCGTGGAGCCAAAGAAAAACAAGTGTTGCTAAATTTAAGCCTCAAGCTAAACCTCAGGTTTCTCTAAGAACCAGTTTCATGTCTCAGCCACTGCAGCTGTCTCGCTGCCTTCAGCTGGTTCAAATGTCTCTGGGGATGGAAGAGCCTGAGCTCTCCCAGCTTTGGCACACGCTGATTCACCTACTGCAGTTTAAGATGGGCCAGGTAGTCGTGTTGACATAACATTTGGTCATTCTCTCTCTTGGCTGGCTCACCTAACAGAGTTTTGTATCTGAAATGCTGCACAAAGGACTGCGAAGCGGTTTAAGGTGACGAAAACAATCTCACAGAATTGATGTTGTTGAGAAATTTTCCTGGAGGAGCACAAAGGTGGATGAAAATGGCTACAGGAATTTTAAAAAAAGACAGTAACAGGTTGTGGGAGGACACCACAATGTTTTAACAAACAGTAACACTCTTTTAGCATCCTGTATTTTCAGAGGGTGTTTCCAGACTAGTACAGGAGCAGGGAGGAATCCTCAAATCCTCTTTTTTCATGTAAAGATTAAGAATTCCTGTTCTATTTTTACAGGTTATCTTATGAATGAAAGAGCTGAACAGATTGTTCATGAATTCTAGAGGGCACCTAGGTGGAAGCAATGGAGAGAATGGTACAAGTATGCATTTTATTTTTAGACTGTAAAAAGGCATTGATTTTGAGAGGAAGAAATGTTCTTTCTGGTTGCAGGAAATAGCGGCAAATAAAGGAGAGAAACTCTCAGTTTATAAATTTCTAATGCCTCTGTTCGTGTGAAACCTTCAAGGGGGATCTGCAGGCTGTGATCACACCATTTCTTGGCAATCTCTGGTACTTGCTTGGACTTCACAGGGCACACACTTTGGTATTTTATTTTACAAGTGCTTTTCTTTGACTTACTTTATGGGAGAACAGGCACCTCAAGCCTCTTTCTTAGTGGGTCTTGAAGTTTCTGCTTATTTACCGGATCCATATTCTCACAGAAGGTTGGACTGGATGATCTTGACTGTCTCTTCCAACCTGGATAATTCTGAGGTTTCTATCCTGCTTCCCAGGAGCCGTGGAGATGTCTCGGAAGAGCCCTTTTGCCTCCTGGCTCTGTGCCATGCTCCACTGCTTTGGGAGTTACATCCTCGCTGATCTGTTACTCGGAGAGGCACCTCTTGGGTACTTCAGTAACAATTCCAGTGTCATGCTGGCCACGGCAGTTTGGTGAGTCCCTTCCACCACCCTTTTTAAGCACTGGACACCACTGGCCGTGAACGACCCTCCGCTGGGGAGGGAGATGTTCTGTTTGTGTGACACATGGGAATGATCCTGCAGGGATTAACTGGGGACAGAAGAGGTGGGGTGAGGTAGACTTTGAATCTTTTGCTTTCCTGGCTCTAGTTCCCAGTTTCCCTGACCAGTTGCCTAATGCTGTGATTATCTGGGCTGGGGCCAGGCCAAGGGCCAGGCAGGTCTATTCATAGCAGCTGCTGCTGAGCTGGGGCCAAACCACAGCTGATACCACATATAGAGAGGAGTGGCCCACCCTGAAGACTGGGGGGCATTTCATTCCTTGTGATAGTGAAAGGAGCACAAATTAACCTTTAATTTCCTCAGTGTGTATGGCTTTAAATGCTTTTGCATGACAGAGTGAGCATTATTAGGAAACATGAATGAAATTCTCATGCACAGAAACCTTACAGTAAATCCTTCAGCTACCCGGTTTTCTATACTTGAGAAAATAAAAAGAAAGATATTCTTTCAGGGCTGAAAATTATAGAAATCTTCTGGAAAAGGGAGTATTTGAAATCTGTCCTCTGTGTATAGTATAAGTTCAGTACATGTAGCTTTTGATGCCTCTGGACCATACAACATACAAACTTCTAAAAGATTCTGAATTAAAATGATTTTATTCAAAATGGGGTTCCCTGAGTCCAATTGATATCCACTCAATTGTTGCTGTAGTGATGCTTTGTTGTACGCTGGTTTCCTTACAGAATCAGCTATGAAATGAAGAATCTTCTTTTCTTTTTTTTTTTAATTCTCCTTCATTTCCACCTGACATAACTCAGGCTTAATACCACCCTACTCCTCTCTGTGCGTCCCAGATCAGGACAAACAAATGGCTCCTTAAACTCTTTGTGGTTTTGTTGCAGGTATTTGATATTCTTCTGCCCCATGAACCTCTTCTACAAGTGTGTGAGCTTCCTGCCCGTGAAGCTCATCTTTGTGGCCATGAAGGAGGTGGTCAGGGTTCGCAAGATTGCAGCTGGGGTCCACCACGCTCACCACCTTTACCACCACGGCTGGTTTGTCATGATGGCCACGGGATGGGTCAAAGGTGACACGTGAGACACCCTAAAGGCAGCAGGGAGGGATCCAACCTCATGGGGAGGGATGGGAGAGGCTGTGAGGGAAGCTCAGAGTGACCAGCACGCTGGATGTGCTCAGCTAGATCGCTCAGGCTCCCCGCAACACAGGTATTTATTTGTACTTGCAGAATGGTTTTCAGCTGAGTCATCATCAGACTTCCATGGAGGCATCAAGAATGGAGTAATTTAGGAATTCTTCATTCCTTCTCCTGCATTCTGCAGTCTCTGACCTCGCCTGTATCTTTTCAGGGGGTTCTGTTGGTGTTGAAACGGCCCAGGCAGTTTTCCTTCAGCTTTTGTTTGGGGCAAGCACTTGAATGTCATTCACTGGAAGAGGGAACTGCCCTTTTCCTGCATCTGGAAACACCTCCGGAAAGTCTAGAAAGTGTTTGCCCTGCTCAGTTGTTTTAGGCTAACTTTTAAATTTGGGAAGAATCTCATGGACCCTCTATCCTCCTGGGTTATCCTTCTCCCTTGGGGATCCACAGCAGATCACAGACCTCTCTGGTGTGGCAGTTCCAGCTGTTTGACAGGTTTGCTCCTGTGTCACAGGTTCTGGTGTGGCCTTGATGTCTAACTTTGAGCAACTGCTGCGTGGGGTCTGGAAGCCAGAAACAAATGAAATTCTTCACATGTCCTTGTAAGTAGGCAATCCTTGCTCAGACCAAGAATGGAATGTAAAGAACCATTCAGGGCTGGATGCAAACCTTCCAGAAAACATCCTTCTTTCTCCTCCAGCCCAACAAAAGCCAGTCTGTATGGCACAGTCCTCTTCACTCTGCAGCAGACTCACTGGCTCCCCATCTCTGAAGCCAACCTCATCTTCTTTTTCACCATGTTCATGATCGTTTGCAAGGTGAGTTCACAGCAGGTTTGATGCTACAAATTACAGAACCAGGGAATGGGCACAGACCTGAACTGGGGGTGTTCCTGAGTCCCCTGCAGAAGGCATTGGCTGTGCATCCCAGGAAAGGATCTGCTCGGGGCATTCAAGGCTAAGTTTTCCACCATACAGGCAGGGTGGTAGAATGTCCTTGTGCCTTGAGTCACGTAGCAGTAGGGACTTTAGCTGGGGTCAGTGGAATGTCCCAACTAGTCAGTATTCCCTAGTTGGTGCGTGTGATTTTTAACTCCAGGTTTTCCCTGTTGCACGGCAGGTTTTCATGACGGCCACTCACTCCCACGCCTCACCTTTTGCTCCAGTGGAAAACCTCATCTGCCCAGTGCTCTTTGGCTCTCTCTCCAGTGGACACCCAAACCACCATCACGATCATCACGGGGCCTCCCATGAGGTTTCCCACGCTCCGCCTCCTCCTGCAAAGTCAAAAGAGGAGCTTAACGAAGGCACGAGGAAACGGAAAGCAAAAAAAGCTGAATAAAAAAGCAATGATGCAGAAAGTAGGCCAAGAAAATTCTTCCAGAGCTGAGTCTCAAAGCCACCTGTGACCTCCTGTGTGTTCCAGTCCTTCTTCCTCAGACACCAGTGGAGAGGTGGAAGCCAGGACACTGCCAGGCGGGTCCCTGAATTTCAGTTTTGCTCTCTGTGCTGCTGCTTGCTGCTTGGTCTCTGCCTCTCTAGTCTGATCATACTTTCAGGGATTTGTAGGTTTGTGCCAGGGTGATAAGTGGGTGCCAGTTCCCAAGCTGTCAGCAATTCTGGTGCAGCATTTTCAATTGATGTAAAGTATTTTCACTGTGTTTATTTATGAATGGAGGGAATGGTTTGCAACTCATAAGTTCCTTCGAGTTTTCATTGACCTTTTTGATGTCTGCCAAAACAGCAAACTTAAGACACAATCAGTGTGGAAATTGGATTTCATACTCGAGAAAATTAAATGGTCTCTTATGAGCCTGTTCTGATTTTTCCTTCCTCCAGCATCTGCCATATCTCCAAGTAATGTGACATTTTATATGCAGTAAGGACATTGGCTTTGTCCGAGCCAAACTCTGTTTCTCTCACCTCAGTTCCCTCTGGCTCTAACGGACAGAACATTGTCACTTGCTTAAAGTCTGTGTTTGCAAGAGCTCTGAGGCTGTGACGTGCTCCCAGTGCCACATGTTGGTACTATCACTGTCCTAAACTGTGTGTCCCACCTCAAACCTGATCCTATTTAACCAGGGGAGAAACATGGTCTGGTTTGTTTGGAATCCTGTGGGATACAAAAGAAGAGCGTGTGAGTGTAAGAATTTACTACTATTTATTTATAATTGCCAGGACACCTCAATCATGGACCTGAATCTGGCTTTTTTAATGTTGCATCTTTATATAGCGAGTTGGAATTTCTGATTCGGGTCCTGAGCCCACAACCACGTGCTGGTTTGTTCTTATAGCAGTGATCCTAAAGGACAGCCTGGACACTCCCTGGATGAAGGAAGGAATGCTTGAATTCTTGAATTAAGGTAGAAAGACTGAAACAGTGGATTTCACACCAGCTGACTAAAAGTACTTTAAAGGACTGATAAAAACACACCAGCTGAAAATACCGATTACCCCTTGTAGGTCCCTTCGGGCCAAACCACTGCTCTGTGAGGCAGCTTTTGCCCAGTGAGTGGAAAATCGACGCCTTGCATGGCTCAGGAGGAGTCTGTCGGCTTATTCATGTTCTGCTTAGTGAATACTGGCTTTTACAGTAGTTTTAAGCTGTTCTTATAACCGATTTTGTCCTTAAAAGTGGCTTCATCCAAGGGCTGGGGTCACCGTGGTGAAGATGGTACACGTATGGGGATGTAACTCTGGGCTTCCAGTTGAGCAGCATTTTCCATCCCCAGCAGTGAGGATTGCTGCTGTCGCCTCCCAGATGTGAATAAAAAGAGGAGGATTTAAGGAAAGTGGGGTTCTGTTGTGTGTGTGTGTCCCTGTTCAAAATTGCAACTGATGGTTAATTAAAAAAAAAAAATAAAAGAGATACAATCAGAGGAAAGCCATTCTGAAAGGTCAAATGGTTTGTGGGCTTGGGGTTTGACAGTGCCTTAATTTTGTGAGTTTCTCTCCCATTCAGTAGAAAACAAGTGTTCTGCCTGGCAGCTCCACTGCCTGGTTCTGCAAGATGCTGGTCTACTGAAACCTGATGTATCACGAGCATGCACGAGACTCTTAAATGTTCTATGAGATGTCTGATCCAAGGGGGAATTTTGTTTTATAGAAGCCATCGACAAATAAAAATTGTGAAGTGACTGATTGTCCAGTGGCACTTGAGGAAGTCTGTGTGTTTCTTTTACCCTCCCCAGCCCCAGGAGCCAAACAGAAGCTCCTTGAGCTACCTGATGACAAAATGATTCTGACTAAAGAGAGATATCAGACTTTGTGTCCTACAGCTGCACCTGAGCATATTATAAATGGAAATAACATGGTAAAAAGGGCTTGCAGTGTTGCCTCCAACCAGACTTCCTGAGATTTCGGGGAAAGAAATGTGGAAACCGATTCCTTTGGCATTTATGCCTGTTGTCTCTGTCTTCCTTTTGTCATTTTAAGAGGGAGGAGAACATTCACCTAGGACTGGTAAATATACACGCACGCAACCACGCACACACACACACAGTTCCAGCATATTTCTATGGAGTTTCAGTATTTAAAACTGAAAAAAAAAAAAAAAAAATGCTTTGCACGAATATTTATTGCGGTCCTCTTGGCTGCTTCTCTGCTCTCTAGGTGCAGAGACTCTTTCCAGGAGCTCTTGCTCTTCAGAGTCTTTTGGACTGAGTCAAATCACAGCTTCTGACCAAGAGCAGACAGGAGAAATATTCCAAGGAATGTTAAAATTTAAACTCTGACCGCTTTCAGAGTACCTAACAGGAATGGGGTTAAGTATTGGGAAGACAACGGCCATAAAGAGGAGTCACAGGTTCCAGTTAGTGAAGCCTTTCCTAGTGAGAGAGTTGGAACCAGGCTCGAAGTTCCCTGGCTCGGCACTGGCAGTCTGGTGCAATTCCAGACTGGTTTCCTTCATCCCAAGGAGCAAAGATGGACCTTTCAATAACCACTGCTGCAGGGACAGAGGACTGCGAGCAATTGAGAGTAAGTTGCTTTGGAACGGAGGATTTAAAGTGTCTGTATGACCCAACCAGTGGAAAAGAACGTTGTAGCAGTGCAA
Source organism: Acropternis orthonyx (assembly GCA_035583155.1). Classification (NCBI taxonomy): domain Eukaryota; kingdom Metazoa; phylum Chordata; class Aves; order Passeriformes; family Rhinocryptidae; genus Acropternis; species Acropternis orthonyx. The sequence continues at coordinate 2,738,959 of JAWWEU010000082.1, forward strand.
GCCTTGTGCATATTAAAAAAACACACAAACAAACAAACTAAAGCAACCTGAAAAAAAAAAAGGGATTAGATTGTTTCATGTTTAACCATTCTGGTCTCCCGTGACATGCAGTTCAGTGTTACAGTTTTTCTCTGGATCTGCAGACGAAAAGGCTGATGAGAGCAGGTATTCCATGCCCTTTGAAGAATCCCAGCATGTCTCTGGAGTCTCAGGCCGTGCTGACCTCACAGAATGTTCCCAGTTCCCCACTCTGCTGCAGCCCAGGGAGGAGAGGAGCTGCCAGGGCTTAGACTTCCACGGGCCACATGTCATCCCCCCGCAGAGATGTCCTGATCTGATAACTTCTCATACTAACTCTAGTGAGACAGAGCTAAATTTAGCAGTAGGTTTAATCCTCAAAGAGGCCCTGGGTGCCTGCTGGGAAAAGCAAGTGTTTTAGTTGCTGTTTCAGCGTTTCATGTGGATTGTCAGGTTTCCTTGTCCCTTTACGGAGCCAAGCCCGGTGCCAGCAGCTTTTCCATCGTGGCAGATCACCTTCAGAGACACGGCAAACTCTTCATGACTGCCGTGTCTGTAGAAAAAACTCAAAGCCATAGGATAATTTTACAGGGAGCATTTTTAACTCTTCACACTAAATGAAGTAAAACAAAAAGGCGAGGCCAAAGAAAAAAAATTTCTGTACTGAAGAGTTTATGAAAGAACAGGCAAAGCCAACACAAGAGCACCAAGCCAGAGCCACCGGTGTTCTTGGTTCCCCCCCTTGTCCTTTTATTGATGCCAATATGTACATTCTTGCACATTTAGTCCAGAGAATAACCAAATCATATAATCCAGCGAAGCAGAAAGACCCAGAGGACAGAGATGGGTGTTACCTTGGCCGTCTCCTGAGCAATACAGAAGCTGTACCTTTTAACACTTTCCAGGTGATCTGCTTCTAAATGCCCGCTTTTTCCTGCAGCCTGTGGTGCTTTAAAGAGCACACAAAAGCATTCAAAATTACAGCTTCCTGTGTATCTCAGAGTACCGCAACCTTATTTGGCCCTTAGCTATGATACTGTGCTATTCTTTAGTGGACGTAACTGGCTTCTGTAAGGCACAAGACAGGCTGAGATGGAAAATGGCACTTCCTACCACCTTACATACCCAGCTTTTTCCTTCAGCAAAGATTTTTTTTTTTTCTCAAGACATTTTAGTTTTTTTCCCAAATAGTGAGAAATCAGAATATACATCTACACAAGATTTTCTAGAAAACACTCAAAGATGGTTTGGATTTGTATGAGCTCCTTTACGTTCCTACTAGGAAGACAGGACGTGGACAAGGCAAACCACTAACACTGCAGAAATTACGTTGTTGATACCAAATAATCTGCACAGAGAGTTGATATTTTCATCTTTAGGATGCTCTATTGATCCCACAGCACCTGGTTTGCCCTGTGTGCCCATCCACCATAAGGAAATGCCAAATTAAAGGGATTTGAATTTTATCGGGCATCAACATTGTTTGGCAAACACCCACGAAATTACTTCCCAGCTGAGGATTCAATCCTGCTCTTGTGGATCTGCAGCAGCCTCTGACCAAGGCAGTGGGAGCTGATGGCTCCTGGAATCGGCAGTTCCCTGTCATGCCACAGCCCACCCTGCCATCCGGACTCACAGCTGGTACTCACTTCACCTCTGTGACAAAAAGATGTTGATAGTGCTGAGAGAGTCGTGAATACCTTGGAGTCTGGTCTCTCTTTTACACTTGTGCGTTTGCATCTGTCACACTGGTATCCCTGGGAAAAGTACCATTTATAGTATTTTCCTTATCTGTTTCCTTTATGTCCCTCAAAGCAAATTTGGGGAGGGAATTATTTAGAGAGCTTGTGAATGCAAGGAAGAATCGGTGTGAGACAGCGATTTCATCTCAGCCTTAGGGTACAGGTAGACCATACCCATGGAATGCAGGAAAACAGGTCCGATATGTTTAGAGGCTTGACATTTTTATAGCCTGAGGAAATCCAGAATGCCCCTGGAAAAGATATGGATGGTTGATTTTTGTTTGGTTTTGACTTGCAAATTACAGCGGCTCCCCAGAAACCATCGCACACCCCCTCCCGCATTCCTGCAAAAAACAAGCTGCCGCTTTCCCTTATCCCAGCCCCTGATGCTTCTCAGTCGAGCCAGCAAATCTTGACGTCCAAAAAATACAGGGGTGTGCTTTGCTTTGCTTCCTGCCCACAGCCACAGGTAAGGAACGCGCCCCTTCTGCACAGCATCAGTAACTGCTGTGAGAAGGAAGCTTGAAGAAGAGAAATAAGCTACCTTTCACCAAATATTATCCTAGAATTATCACCACTGTCCTTTAGTAGCTGAAAAAAAGAACTATCTAGATGCTCCAAATGCCGGGAGAAGAAAATATATTTAAAAATGTAACGAATTTAGGAAAAAAAAAATACACAGAGCATTTAAATGGCTATATAAGCCCCAGCCTCTGCTCAGGGTGATCACTCACCTGCTGGGCTGCTGTGGAGTAAGAGCTCTCTCTTTCAGTGAATGGGATCTCTCAAGTTATTCCAGCCTTTTTAGATGAGCATATTTGACCCTTAAGGAAGCAAGATTTTATAAGGTAATGATGAGGATGCTGTTCAATTTAGGGCCTTTTAAGTTAATAATTAGTTCATTAGTCAATTTTTAAATCAATAACTTTTTGTGGCATGTTCAGGCATAGTAGTGTGCTTTTGTAATTTGATGTTTTTCTTGTTCCCTTTTGTTTTTTCTTTAGGAGAGTTGTGTGTTTCTGCATTTCTAGGTCATCTCAACTGCAATTTGGCCTTTTTTCCACCAGTTGTCTGTAGTCTCGAGGTGAAGTCACTGCCTGTTGAAGATGGCTTCAGACACTCAGGTTTCTGAATGGTCGTTGCGGGGTTACAACCCACAAGGGAAGAGAGGGCTGGGGTACCGGGTTAGGAATCACCAGGACAGAAAGCAGGGCCAAGGAAGAGCCCCCTAGATGAACCTGAAGGCATCCACTGACCTTTCAGATAAGCCACTCAAATTTGTCTCTCCTTCACCCAGATATTCCCTGAGACGGCAGATCCAGCCCCTGACTCCAGTCTGAGTCTGTGACTCGAGGACCTGGGTGCACTTTGGGGATGGTAAATAGTGGAGTTGCTGGGTTTTAGCCTCGGTGCTGCTGAAGTCAGTCACTGATCTCAGTTTTCTTCCTTGTAGCTGACTAAGAGAGTAACCTGGAGATGGCAGGAACCTCTGAGCCAGCCCAGGCACACTTCCTTGGTGTCAAAGATGGATTTGCATCCCCAGCTCTCGGAAAGATAAGTGGAGGGCTACAGCATGGAGTGGAGGATGAGAGCCAGGTCCAAGTTTGTGCCTTGGCAGGAGGAACTTTTCAAGTTGGTCTAGTGAACTGAGTATCCCATAACAGCTCCTTAGGGCACATGAGGGGAACTGAGCTTACTTTTCATTGTTGGGGTAGGGTATGCAGGGCAGAGCAGTTCCAGTGTGTGTCACATTGTTTGTTTTGTCTGTGTTTTATGTCATTTGGGTCCCTGGGACCGGATATCTTTGTGTTGTGCCCCAAGGGCCTCTTTGGAAGCATTGGACATCATCCTTAGGGTCTGGAAGGTCTTCTGTCTTTGGCCCAGTGCCAATCTTGTCAGTTCCGAGCTTGTGAACTGAGGACCTTCTTTGGAATTGCATCTCTGGCTTTTACAGTCAGATATCATTTAGAGCCTCCTTCCGGGCTGTACCATCGGCTCTGCTTTCCAGTCATCCATTGTTGAAGCACAGGGGATCCTTCTCTGCATCCTTCCATTCTTACCTTCTGAAGGTAGGATGTTGTGCATCCACCTTCACAGTTCTGACAGGCCCTTCTTGTGACAGGGCATCTTGTCAGTGTCCTTTTTTCAGGCTCCTTTGAGCCTCGTGGCCTCCCCAGGGTAGTCCCATCGCCCAACAACATCTCGGTTCCTGACGTTGATTCTTGTCCGTTTGTCTCATAACTGTGTCACACGGTTGGTGTTCTCACAGGTACGGGGTGTCCGTCTGGGATGGGTCTGGAGCTGCTCTGCCCTGCTCTGCAGATGGGTGGGAAGGTAGAATATTGCTCAGAGTCTGATGTTAACACGCGGATTGCCTTAGCCTGTTGAGGCAATGGCTGTGGAGTCACAGCAGGTGGAGCAGCTGTCCCTAAGTTGTGTGCAGTCATTAGAGCTGGGGTTTGTGGAGCTGATGGTACTTGCCCAACAGGGCCTTGAAGGTGGGATGTCACTTCTCTTATTGCAGACTGCAGTTGGACTTTTTATTTCCTAGGGAGAAATGAGAACTTTTAAATGGTTAAGCTCTCAGTGAGTGTCCAGCTGACCTGACTAGCTGGTTTTCTTTTATAGTTTTGTTTTTTTTTTTTCCTGCTGGAGATTTGGATTCAAGGAGCAAAACACAGCATCTGTTTTCCTGGAGTGTATGACAGAGGGGCAGCAGAAGTCAGATGGGATGAGGCATTGTCATAGATGGAGTCTTCTGATGGCTGCAGGACATGGCTGCCGAATGAGCCTTATTGCCTGTCCCCATCTATCTAATTTCTAACTTTATTAATAGAGTCCTTAAATGTTTTTTGCCAAATGGCCATTTTTGGCTGTCCTATTCCCCAGCGTCAGCAGCTCCACGCACCAAGCACTCTGCCAAGGTTCCTCCTTTCCAAAATAAGCTGCTTCTGGCAACTCTCAGCCGGGTTCTGGCTTCCAGCCCTGCTCCAGAGGGGGCCCAGAGCTGCCTCCCCCAACCTGCACCGCCTCGCAGCCTCCCACCGTGCCACGCAGCATCTTCCCTCCCTCCTTCCTGGCACCTGGAACTCCTGCCGATTCCACGGGCTTCGGTTGGACTGGCCCCATCCCCAGGTTTCTTTCCGCTCGTTGTTTCTTTTCCCGGCTGAGTGGGGCGAGAGGCGGGCGAAGGGGCTGAGCTCCTCTGCGCCTGCAGCAGCTTCCAGGAGCGGGCAGCGGCGCTGCCAGGAAGGATGTTACTCATCCCCTAAACATCCCCATCCCTGGCCGGCGGCCACGGGAGATGCTGCGGCCAGATGCGCCCGTGGCTGAAGGGCCTGAGGTGGCCCCAGCTCAGGGATGCGCTGGGGGGACACCGAAGCCATCGTACCCTCGGGAGGGGTGTTGGCAGCCCCTGCCCGAGCCCCAGAGCCGGGGGGTGCCGGGGCCGGGACCCCCGAGGTGGCGGCTCTGCCCGGCACGGCCCGTGGGCGTTCGGGGGGGGGGCCGCGGCACGGTGCGGAGCGCGGGGCCGGTGTCCGGGCTGGGCTCCCCGAGCCGCCCCGGCCCCGGGGGCACCGGCAGGGAGCGGGCGCCGTCCCGTCGCACGGCGGGGCGGCAGATGGGTCTGCAGGAGCCCGGCGGAGCCGCCGAGAGGAGCCCTGGAGCCACGGCCGGAGGAGTCCCCGGCAGCGCTGCAGCCCAAGCCCCGGTGTGGCCCACGCTGCCCGGCCCCGACCCGTCCTGCCCGGACACTGCACGGAGCCAGGTGCTCCCTCCAGCCTCACTTCTCCTCCTTCTCCTGCTCCTTCTCTGTTCCTGCTCCTCCTCTCTCTTCCTGCGCCTCCTCTGATCCCACCAGCGCCGCCTCCCCCACTCCCTTTAATCGACGTTTCCCATGAAATGTGCCTGGTGCCGTGGACTCCTTTGATCTCACTAAGAGAAGAAAGGGGCTAAAGAAGAAATTAAACCGTCGCAGAAGGAGGAAAGGCGAAGGGGAAAGCACTCCCTGGAGAGGCTGTTAAAGGTCGCTTCTTTCTCATCAGAGCATCAGGCAAGAGTCTGTCCTCGCTGGTGCCCGTTCCGGAGCCCGGGGCACCTGAGCTTGGCCCAGGCTGGGGATGCCCCTCGGCCGAGCAGGCGCTGGGGTGGCACGGCCGGAGCCCGTCCTGCCGGGGAGCCCCGGCCCCTCTCGAGCAGCGCTGGCGTGCGGGAGCTGGCAGCCGAGCCCGGGGAAGCAGCCAGGGGGTACGAGCAGCAATTTGTTTTCTGCTGCTTGCCAGGGTCCGTGCAGAGCTGTGGCGCTGCCAGGGATGTGCTCTCGGGAAGCACTTGGCTGCTGAGCCCTGGCCCTGCGGGATGGCTGGCTCTTCCCCCCTGGCTCCTGCTCAAGGGCAGGCCTTACCCACAGCTGCAGGTGAGGCGGGTGTTCGTGGGTCCTTTCCTTCTATGCTCCTGCCACGGCATTCCTACCAAACCAGAGCTGCATTCCCAGCTCTGGGAATTCCACATTCCCTTGTGCCTGCAGGTCTCTCCCGGGTCACAGCAGGGATCACCCTGCTGCCAGCCTGAGAACTGGCTGCTGGACAAGGGATGACCCATGTGGTGCAAGCAGGTTTGTCCCTGCCAAATCCGTGTCTCTCCCCTCTCCACTCAGCCTCTGCCAGGATGGACAGTGTGGGCAATTGGTGGTGAAGGATGGTGCTGCCAGAGCCTCGGTACCAGGGATGGGATAGAGGGACTGCCAGTGAGGATGAGAGATGGCAGTAGCAGGGCAGGGGCTTTCCTCATCAGTACTGGAATAGCATTTGCCCTTTCTGCTGCCATCATGCCCTTGTGGTGGTGGCCCTGCAGCCATGTGCTCACCTCAGGCACATTGTCCCCCAAGCACCCAGGGGCACAAGCCTGTCCCTGGTCCCACATCCCACATGCCTGTGGCCTCCCTGAGCACGGTGTGTGGGGACTGCTGCAGGGGGGCTGTCCCTGAGGAAGTGGCTCAGCAGGATCCTGCCAGGGCCCTTGCTGGGGTCCCTGCTCTCTTCTGCTCCCTTGGCCTCTCCACCCAGCCAGACCATCACATGCATCTTGGCCCCCTCAGCCCCATGGGGCAGTGCTGGAAAGCTAAAGAGCAGAGGGGACAGGGTTCTGAGGCTGAGGAGGGGATTTAGGGGCAGAGGTGGTGCTTCAGCCCAGGTCTAGACTGCCTTTTTTTTTGTTGTTGTTGTTTTTGTTAGTGTAATATTTTTCTCATTTACACTCTTGCTGCCTTTACATGACATTGGCCAAATTATTTCCCCTCCCTTTGAGATTTATGGCCCTCTTCCAGAAATGATCTGTTCTGTCTACGAAAATAGATATCATGCTGTTATTACATTTTAAAACATAATAAGGGCTGGGAGATCACTCTTCTACTGCTCTCCCCACCAACCCCCTTCCCTCCACAGAGCACAAACCCCACTGGTTGCTGGTGCAGTGCCAAGAGTGGGTGCATGGAGGACCGGGGCATCCCCAGCTCCAGAGAGGGAGGGTTAATGGGGGAATCTCTCATCTGAGATCACAGCTGCTCTCAGAAAATCCTGGAACTGCCAGGGGACAGACAGGGCAAAATGGGGCAAAACGGGCTGGGCTTCCCGCAAGGGGACTAAGAGCAGTCCCTTTCTCAGTAAAAGCAGCAGGACCTGGCTCACGGCTGGAAAACCCTGCTCCCAGCCCGAGGGGCCAGTGTAGCTCATCATCCCCGGGAATCCTGAGCCCTCTGGGCACGCACAGCACGGCCCTTGCACAGTCCTGCGCTATTTCACTGGGTTTGCTGAGGTTATGATTGTTATTGTCCTTTTTTTCCAAAGGCTGGGGGCGAGTTGCCGTGCCGAAGGAGGGGCTCTGTTTCCCCCCGCTGTGTACCCTGCCAGCGCTGCTGGGAATCGGCAACAGCGGCCGCTGCTGTGAGGATGAGTCTGTCCCGCGGGCCGAGCCATCGCTGCCTTTGGAAGGTGACAGGACCGAGGACGAAGCTGTGGTGAGGAGGAGAGGACTGGCCTGTTCCTGGATTAAGGTTAAGGAGGGGGAAAGGCCGACAGACACCTCACAGCTGCTGCTTTTCAGATGTTTTATTTCCTGCTCAGTGTAAGCCTGGATTGACCTGCAGCAGCAGAAAATGTCGAGCAACCACTGGTCTCCCTGAAAGGAGTAAAGCCCACGAGAAAACCCAAGTGGGTTGTATGGACCCCGGCCTGCTGGTTGGAAGCACAGAGGGCTCCGGGAGGGCGATGACAGCGCTGGTGGGGATGTGGGGGCTGGTGTGGGGCTACTGGGACGGGGGCATGGGGGTCTCTTTGCCTGTCCAAGGGCGACGGACCCCCGGAGCAGCACGCCGCGGGGCTGGGGGTGATGGCACATTGCTTTGCTGGGGCTGAGGGACAGAGATGGTCCAGGAGCCTTTCCCAGGCCGCGCCAGAGCTGTCGGGCAAGAGGGATGCTGCCGCTGCCCATCACACAGGGAATCACAGGGAATTCCCGGTGAGGCTGGACCTGCAGCCCGGGGGTGGGAGGTGGGGGTGGTGTCGGGTTCGTTTATTTTCCTAATTAAAGACAACAAAGGGGGGTTGAGCGGGGACGGGACACGACGACTTCCAGTACTCAGCGTTTATCGGCGAAAAACGCCCCCGAAGGCGAGCGCCGCTGCCCGGGGCGGGGGGGGTGATGCGGCTCCGCTGCGAACCCCCGGCTCCGCTGTGCGGGCAGAGCTGCGGTGCCGGAGCCGGGGGGTCCCCACGGCGGGGTCGGGTCGGGTCGGGTCGGGTCGGGTCGGGTCGGGTCGGGTCGGGTCGGGTCGGGTCGGGTCGGGTCGGGTCGGACCGAGCCGTGCCGTTCCGTACCCCGCGATCCCTTTGCCCCGCACGGGTTAAACCCCCGCTCCCACCGCGCCGCCCCCTCGTTGGCTGCTCGGCCTCCCGTGATTGACACCTCCCGGTGGGGGCCGGCCAATGGGAAGGCGTCTCGGCGCGCCCCACGTGGGGGCGGGCCGCTCCCGCTGCGCTCCCATTGGCTGGCGGCCGGGGCGGTTGGGCGCACGGGCCAGGCCCCACGTGGAGCTGGCGCTCGCGCTCGTTCATTGATCGCGCTCCGCAGCGCGGG
>JAWWEU010000082.1:2755039-2784618 GCA_035583155.1 Acropternis orthonyx
CACCACCCTCTGGGGGAAGAGCCTTTCCCTGAGATCCATCCCAACCCCCCTGGCACAGCCCCAGCCGTTCCCTGGGGTCTCAGCCCTGTCCCCCAGTGGTGCAGTCACATGGAAGGGAAGGGCCTCTGTCCATCCCATCGTTTTCCAGAGACTAAATCCACAGGAAAAGGCAAATCTGTTTTTACTTCCCACTCTGATAAAGCAGATCTTGAAAATAAGTGAAGCAGCTTGAGCACAGAACCCCTGACCTGCCAGCCCTGGATGGGAGGGTGCCTTGCCCCTTTGGCAACCTGCACACTCATCTCTCTCCTCCCTGGATAACATTCCCAGTGTGAGGCTGCAGTGGTCATTCCCTTTGCTTGGGCTGATCTCTCTGTCTGAAGTTCCCAAATTTACTCCTTAAAAATTGCATCCCTGAGGAACCAGATGCTTCCCTTCCTCTGGCATTTTCTAGGCTCAACTCGTATTTCTCATCTGGACTCGAGTAACAGACACTTCTCAATTTTAGCATTGACACACCTGGAGTCATCCGACGTGTTTCTCAGCTTTTCCATGAGCATCCCGACCTCATTGTAGGATTCAATGCATTTCTTCCTCTGGGCTACAGGATAGAAATTCCAAAGAATGGGAAGCTGAGCATACAGTCACCTTTGAACAGTCAGGTAGGTCACAGTCTCCAAGGAAACTCTGTTCTGTGTGTAGCTGGACACATCTCCTGTGCACATTTACGTTGCTGAAGTTTGTAGGTGGCTTTCAAGCCCATGATAATGGGTATGATATAAATTTAAACTTTTATTCAAAGAACCATAGAAAGGTTTGGTTTGGAAGGGACCTTAAAGATCACCTAGTTCCAACCCCCAGTTTATTCTCAAACCACTGTTTAGCTTGCACAGGAGTGAGGATCCTGCATGAAACACCACTTCAAGTCCAAATACTTCAGTCAGATTTGAAAACTGATCTTGCAATTGGCCTGACATAGTTATACAGATTCTCAATATGTGGTGGTGGCAGTGACAGATTTCAAGAAGGGATCCTGGAAGAGTTGAACTTCCAGTGAGAAACTTGTTGAGGCAATCAGCAAAATTACACAGAATTAGAAAATTGTTCAGGTTGGAAAAGATCCTTAAGATCCTGGAGTCCATGTCAGGTACTGCCCTGCAGTTGGTGACATCCTGCAGTGAAACAAACCTGCTGGGATACAGCTGGATGTCACCTCTGCTTGTTGTGTTGTTGTGGAGGCTGAAATGGAGCTGTAAAGTGAATCCTGCTGATAAATTTGTGGTTTCACTCCAATTAGTAGCAGGAACTATCTTTTAGATCTCAGTTCCCTTAGACGTCTCCGTTGCTTAGAAATTAATATCTGTAAGAGCCTTATGTTTAATAGCCTTAAAAGTGGCAGTTCCTGGGCAATGAGCAGGGGTGGCAGGAGCTGCCCGTGGGTGGTGGTTGGTGCAGCATCACAGGGGAGACCACAAACACCGTGACAGTCACAAATCAGTGGTTCCTACACCAGGTAGGACTCAGGGGGTTTTTATTTTTAAGTGATGGACATAAACCGGGTTGGGAAACTTGCTAATGAATCATCTATTCAGAATGAGAGGAGGTGTGAAAGGAGGTGCTACAGAACTGGGCTGTGGTCATTTGAAGCTATGCAGCATCAAGGTTCTTGGCTCAGGATGAGTTTTCTGGCAGAGTGAGGTTTTTTTTTGACTCTATTTAAAGGGATGGTGGGTTTGCACTGTAGCTGTTGGGAGCAGTTGTTGTCAAATTTAATCTGTGCCTGTTGAACAGGCTACAGAGTTCCCAAGGACTACTCTTTGTCCAACAACTGCCTCGTAGATATTCACCTCCTCACTGATGGAGTTAATAAACTAGGCAGGGAAATGGCTTGCCTAATGAAATCTTTTTGCTTTCTTCTTCATGTGATAATATTTTTTAGCTGAAGAGCTTGGCAGCACCGGTGCCGGATTGTTGTTGAACTTGCCCTTGTGTTCCCTTTCTGACAAGCCTCTCTCTCATGTCTTGTCCTGCCTGTCTCCAGGTGCCCCCAGAGCCTGTTCCCAGCACCCTCCCCGGCAGTGGGATGTTGTTGCACTACTCCCAGGAGAACTCACACAACCACAGTGACTGCTCTGAGGAGTTCAGGCAACAGCTTCCATACAAAGAAGATAAATCCCAGATTCCCCTGGAATCTGATTCTGTGGAGTTCAATAATGCCATCAGTTACGTGAATAAGATCAAAACACGCTTCCTTGACCATCCAGAAATTTACAGATCCTTTCTAGAAATCCTTCACACTTACCAGGTAAAAAATGTCCCCTGGGAGGGCATGGTGGGTTTGCACTGTAGCTGTTGGAGCAGCTGCTGTCAAATTTAATCTCTGCCTGTTGAACAGGCTAGAGAGTTCCCAAGGACTAATCTTTGCCCAACAGCTGCCTTGTAGATACTCACATGAAATGGCAAAATTGTGGAAACTGTAGAACTTTGCAGGGACTGGGGTGTAAAAGGGTTGTACCCAGATCTGTGTTTGCTCACCCTCAGTGGGTTTACTGATGCTGGGTGAGAAAGGAGGTTCTGTAAGAACCTGGGGCTGTTTGACGGTCACTTCAAGTGGTGTAGCATCAGGGATTTGGGCTCAGGATGAGTTTTCTGGCAGAGTGAGGTATTTTTTGACTGTTTAACATCTGTGTGTACCCTTTCAGAAGGAGCAGCTGAACACCAAGGGCCGACCCTTTCGAGGCATGTCAGAGGAAGAGGTGTTTACTGAAGTGGCCAACCTGTTCCGGGGGCAGGAGGATCTGCTCTCTGAGTTTGGACAGTTCCTCCCAGAGGCAAAAAGGTCTTTGGTATGTGTGTGCTTATGGCAAAGCACAGGATTGAATCCTCTCTGTATGTAGAATATTCAAAACATTATGGAAAATCATACAGCCAGTAATGAACTTTGCTGCTCTTCGCTGTGGCTTAACCACTCGCTCTGTGTCCTGTTAGGAGTCTTTATTTGAGCCAGTCGAGAGGAGAACCTTGAAATCATTATTTATTTGCTACAGTTCACAGGAAATGGACCATGTGAGGTGAACAGTGTCCAGAAAACTGAGCATGAGAAGAATCTGGAGCACAGCAAAAAGAGATCCAGACCGTTGCTGCTGCGTCCTGTTTCTGGCCCAGCAAAGGTATCTTTTAGAATAGCCTGATATTACCAGTTGTGTTTAGATAATTGCTTAGATAAAGGTGTAATGAGTAGTGTATTTCAGGTAGGTGGGTGTTAGATATGAGAAACAAAATTTCAAAGTTATTTTTAAAATAATTGCTGCAGAAAAAGGGGGTTTTTAAAGTATGCTTAAATGCGTGTGACAGCATGTTGGATACTAAATAGCAAGATGTTCTGTACTAAGTATTGAGCCTGGAAAGGGACAATTTGTTGATTCTACAAAAATCTTCCTTAAGCAATTCCTTTTTCTGGTTGTTTCTTATTCTCTGGGAGACATTTGACAGAGGTTGCTGTGAGGACTTGACACAGCAATTCCAGATCACTGCTGGGGAAATCCGGGGTCTCAGCCTTTGCAGGGAGCTGTTCTGTGTCACCCAAGTGGAATTTGATGGCGTTTGAGTCACAACATGTTAAATATAACTGCTTGTTCTTTGAGCAGAAGAAGATGAAGCTGCGAGGTACCAAAGATCTGTCAGTGGCGACAGTGGGGAAATACGGAACACTGCAGGAGTTCTCCTTCTTTGACAAGGTCAGGGTTTGTTCTCACGTGCTGAGGGCTCATCCTCAGCCTTTTATGTGGTTGTTAATTGGCTGCGTTTCTATACAATTCCTGTGTCAGCACTTAACAGTTCGCTGACTTTTCAAGTGGTAGGGAAAGACAGACCAAGAAAATGGCTATGTTTGGAAGATAAATAGAATATGTTAATTAACATTTTCCTGCATGCTTGTCCCTTACACATGTGTTTTCCGCTATTTTTCAGTGACATTTCCTCATGGCACCATCTGTAGTAATGAAATTACTGTTTGAGACTGGACATTTTTGTGCATATTCTCTTTATGTTACAGAGCAGACAAGTTTAACACTGCACTCATGCCTCAGACTACTTAGATATGAACCAAATGCAAGTGGCATTGAAGTGATGTGATTCTTTGTCTCCAAACTGCTGCAGGTTCGCCGGGTGCTCAAGAGCCAGGAGGTCTATGAAAACTTCCTCCGCTGCATCGCCCTCTTCAACCAGGAGCTGGTCTCTGGCTCTGAGCTGCTCCAGCTTGTTACACCATTTTTAGGGTGAGTTACCAACTATCTGTTGTGTCAGCCTTTGTAGGTGCTGCTTTGTTACTTTTTGGAGGCATTGTGAACTTTGTTGCTGGAGTTTGGGTTTAACTTCAGAAGTATCTCCTAAGCAGCGCACAGGACGTTGAATAATCCAAGAGGGGTCATAATTTGGAGCCTTAAACCTGTCTACGTAGCTGTTTTGAGGAAGATATTTTCTTCTGTCTGTTCACATTGCCTGTTTAGTATCTCAAAATGTAATAAAGGTACAAACATGAAATCTGAGAGCAGAGCTGTGAAAAGGATGAATAGCTCTAGCTCTGCTGTGAGCTCTGCTTGAGCTGTTTGGCTTCCAGCAGGAGAGGGAGAGTCATGTGGCAAATATCAATTTCTCCTCAGGCAGTTAAGGGGAGTATTCGTGTAGTGAAGGGAAATTATTCTCCTACCTCAAGTAATTCAGAGAGAACAATAACAGAGATAAAATGCTGGTGAAAGATTTCTCACCTCACTGCTGAGTTTGTTTAGATATTTCTCCCTCTCTTTTATGACACTCATTAACCACCCTAAAACTGTCAGAGTGAAATAACAAAATACACTTATTTGTGTTTTTGAAGGAAATTCCCAGAGCTCTTTGCACAGTTCAAGTCCTTCCTTGGTGTGAAAGAGCTTTCCTTTGCTTCTCCACTGAGTGACCGATCCGGGGATGGAATGAGCCGGGAAATCGATTACGCCTCCTGCAAACGCATCGGATCCAGTTACAGGGCTCTGCCCAAGACCTACCAGCAGCCAAAGTGCAGTGGGAGAACAGCCATTTGCAAGGAGGTACTTTGGGAGCAGCCTGTTCAGTCCCTGAACACACAGTGCACTTCACAGAAATTGAACTGGGGTCATCAGTGCTGCAGCTTCTGCGTGTGGATTCCCCTCTCCGGTGCTGACTCACCAGCTTGAGTCTCACAGCAGTCATTCAGCCAATTTAGTGAAATTATACCCACAATTTACTAATCTTATCTAAGCCCATCTCAGATTGCATCTTTAATACCTTTTCAATCTGTGTGCAGACAGAAATTTATTCTTTCAGACAGAAAAGAGTATTAAATGTCCTGGAATTAATTTGCCAGCAGAGGGTCAGTATGGCCTTTAGAAACAGTCTCCTGGAAGAGCAGAGGCAGTGCCTGAGCTCCGGTCCCACTGAGAACACACAGCTGCAGTGTGGGGCCTTCCACTTCTCCCACTGTCTCCTTTACTTACAGTTGCTGCTGTCTGGAGGGTGATCTCTGTGTGTGAGGTGATAGTGAAGGTGCCTTCAAGCTCTCTGAGCAGGGCCCTGGCACAGTTCCAGAGAGACCTCTAATCTGGGGAGCAGTCATGCCACTGACTTGGCAATTAGGTCTGAAATGCCCAACAGAAACTCAGGGCAGAAGTGTGCCCAGGGAAAAGAGAGAGGTATCAGAGCCCATGAGGACAGCTCTGGGCTCGCAGGGCTCTGCTCCATGTCGTGCCTTTGCACTGTTGCAGGTGTTGAACGATACCTGGGTTTCCTTTCCATCCTGGTCTGAAGACTCCACTTTTGTCAGCTCCAAGAAGACTCCGTACGAGGAGCAGCTGCACCGCTGTGAGGACGAGAGGTTTGAGGTACCTGTGCTGCTGACTCCCCTTCTGCCTCCTCAGAAAGCAAAACTCCTGGCCAAGAGGATTTCGCTGAATTAATTGGTGGCCAGTTCCTGAAAGTTCTGTCGGTGTTGAGCTCAAGTTTGGTGTGTTCCACTTGCCTGGAGTCTAATAGCTCTTCCTAGGCATGAGTCCAGTTCTAAATTGCATGTTACCTTTGGGAGAACTGGCAGAGGTCTATTTTCCAGTAAAAACCTTCCTGATGCTTCCCAGCTCCACTCAGTGGGGCTGGAATGCCCGCCACAAACCCAGGCTGCTGCTCTGCCTCTTCCTGCTCTGACACTGGCTGTTTTGGGAACTCTCAACAGCTGGATGTTGTCCTGGAGACCAATTTAGCCACAATCAGGGTGCTGGAGAGCGTGCAGAAGAAACTGTCCCGTCTGACTGCCGAGGATCAGGAGAAATTCCGCCTGGATGATTGCCTGGGAGGGACGTCGGAAGTGATCCAGCGCCGGGCCATCTACCGCATCTACGGGGACAAGGCACCAGAGATCATCGAGAGTCTGAAGAAGAACCCAGTTACTGCAGTTCCTGTTGTCCTTAAGAGGTAATTCCCGTTCTCCTGGGTGTCTTTTAAGAAACTGGTAGGGCATTTTTAGAGCGTTTTTAAACAACCAGAGAAAGGATGAGAGGACATAACCCCAAGCTGTGCCACTGGAAGTTCTGGTTGGACAGCAGGAGGAATTTCTTCACAGAAAGGGTGGTCAGGAGTTGGAAAGTGGTGGAATCCCCATCCCTGGAGGTGTTCAAGGAACAACTGGACGTGCCACTCAGTGCCATGATCTGGTTCACATGGTGGTGATCAAAGGTTGGACTTAATGACCTCAGAGGTCTTTTCCAACCTAAATGATCCTGTGATTCTGTGAACTGTTTTCTGTAGGTGCTGTTTCAAAGCATAGCTCATCATCTCTGGTGGTGCTTTTTTGAACTCATTTATTGCTTGCAGAAACACTGAAAACCTCTTGGTGCATCATAGTTGGCCACGTTGAAATGTTTTGGGTGTATTTCTGTGCTTGTCTCTCTGAACTGGACTGTACATTTCTGCAGATTGAAAGCAAAAGAGGAGGAATGGAGGGAGGCCCAGCAGGGCTTCAACAAGATTTGGAGGGAGCAGTATGAGAAGGCCTACCTGAAATCCCTGGACCACCAGGCTGTCAACTTCAAACAGAATGACACCAAAGCTTTGCGCTCCAAGAGTCTGTTGAATGAAATTGAGAGTGTCTATGATGAGGTGTGTATGAACCTAAACCACCCACCCTGTGTGTCCTTCATTTATAGTGGGGCCTAGACATGTAGGTAGCACCTGGGACCCTGTGGAAGGGGTTGTTCTCAGTCAAAAACAACAGTGTTAATACTGAATTATTTCTTCTGGCAGGATTGGCTCTTGAGCATGGATTGGAAGGATCTTTATCTCTTTGTCTCTTGATTGCAGCATCAGGAGCAGCATTCAGAGGGGAGAAGTTCATCCACAAACGAGCCTCATCTTATCTTTATCTATGAAGACAAGCAGATTCTGGAAGATGCAGCAGCTCTGATCAGCTATTACGTAAAGAGGCAGCCCACGATCCAAAAGGAGGACCAGGCAACCATCCGGCAGATTGTGCATCACTTCATTCCTGAGCTGTTCTTCTCCCAGCCCCCCGAGCACAACATTTCTGAAGAGTCAACAGATGAGGACAGAGAAAACCACCAGGGGCAGAACCTGGATACTCCTGAGCTACGGAAAAAACACGTGCCTGGGCCTCCAAGCAGTCCTTTGGAGACCAAAGCAACCTTCTGTGATGTTACAGCTGCTGAGCCCCACAACACTCTGGATGATGTTTACAGCCTCTTCTTCGTCAACAATAACTGGTATTTCTTCCTCCGCCTTCACCAGACTCTGTGCTCGAGGCTCCTAAAGATTTACCGTCAGGCTCAGAAGCAGCTTCTGGAATACAGGACTGAGAAAGAGAGAGAGAAACTGCTCTGTGAGGGAAGGAAAGAAAAAACCAATGACCCAGCCATGGAGCTAAGGCTGAAGCAACCAAGTAAGAATAATCCAGGACACAGTCCACTCTTTGTGCTCTGGTTGCCAGTGCTCCCAGTGGTGTATATCTGAGTAACTGGGACCAGCAGGCAGGTCTGTGAGGGGTGCAGAGGTGCAACCCTCCGCTGTATTTGTGATTTGTGGGCACAGCTCATTTAACAGGGCAGCCAGCGTGTCATTTATCTTCTGAGGGCTCTGATGTGGTTCACAGAGACTTCGCACGAGCCCACTGTGCCCAGGTGTTCTCAAGTGTCTCGTCGTATTAATCTGATACTTTGATTTAAAATGTAAATGGCCCCACAAAAAGGTAGTTACTGCACAAGGCAGTCCTGGAAGTGCATGAGATAAACTATTCCAGCCTGTCAGGGCGCAGAGAACTGCCTGTCTGCGAGGGTGTCCTCACATGGACTGTCATGGTTCCTTGGATCTCTTAACTTCACTGTGCCTCTTCCATGCATTAAATGCCTGCACTTTCCCCTGCCCAGGTGAGGTGGAGCTGGAGGAATACTACCCTGCCTTCCTGGACATGGTGAGGAGCCTGCTGGACGGGAACATCGACCCGACGCAGTACGAGGACACGCTGCGGGAGATGTTCACCATCCACGCCTACATCGGCTTCACCATGGACAAGCTGGTGCAGAACATCGTCCGCCAGGTGAGGGGCCCATGGCGCCTGGGGGGCTGCACATCCCCCCTCCACACAGCCAGGTTTCTCACAGTGTCACTAAACCTGGAGCAAATTGATTATTAAAGAGTTACATACGAGGAGGAAACGCCCCAGCAGAAGTTTAGTGAGAGGCTTCAGCTTCCCAACAGGGACCACCTGAGGGCATTGACTCTTCCTGGCCTCTTCCTGGAACAGGCTCCCCAGGGCAGTGGTCTCAGCACCAAGCCTGGCAGAGCTCAAGAGGAGTTTGGACGATGCTCTCAGGCACATGGTGTGACTCTTGGGACTGGTCCCGTGCAGGGCCAGGAGTTGGACTCGATGATCCTTGTGGGTCCCTTCCAACTCAGCATATTCTGTCATTCTGACATTTTTTGAGTTCCAGTCTTTTCAAAATCCTGCCATTCCCAAAATACATCGAAGGCAAAACAAACAGTTCAGGCCTTCTTAGTCAAATCTGCCTTCCAGTTCTAATTCTGTTAAAGTTAAGGCACATCAGCCCCTCACTCTTCCCTGTTCCCTTGATTACAAAGTCATGAAAAAGCGGGAGACGTGGGAAGTCTGTGGAGTTAAACTTGGCTGCTTGAGCTCCGAGGTGTGATGCTGTGCTGAGTTTGGTGCTCCTTTCATAACACACCAGAGTTAACTCTTGGCCCAGGCTTGCTGACTGAAATCCCCCTTTTTTAATGGAAGCTTCACCATCTAGTGAGCGATGACATCTGCTTGAAGGTGGTCGAGCTCTACCTGAACGAGAGGAAGCGAGGAGCTGCTGGAGGTAACTTGTCATCCAGGTGTGTGAGGGCAGCCAAGGAGACCAGCTACCAGTGGAAGGCTGAACGGTGCATGGCAGATGAGAACTGTTTCAAGGTAAGGACTTGCTGCCAGGGAACTTTGCTGTGGCACTTTACCTGGGAGAAATGGGTTTGGAAGCTCCAAGGTGAGATGGTGAGAGAGAGCAATGTGGAGAGAGGGTACCAACACCAGAGCATAGACAGTGAGAGAGGACAGGCTGGCTCACTGAGAAGCCCTGCTGCTTCTCTCCCAGCTCGTATTTGTTGTCCAAATGACTGGTGAATACATTTGATTGTGGACCCATGTGGCCAACATCTTCTGCCTGTACCTTTATTGCAGGTCATGTTTCTGCAGCGGAAGGGACAGGTGATCATGACCATTGAGCTGCTGGATACAGAAGAAACCCAGACAGAGGATCCTGTGGAGGTGCAGGTAATACCCCAGTGATCATGGAGTCTGTGTACCACAGGCAAAGCAGATGTCCCAGAATACTTTCCTGCTTTTTCCAAAATGTGAGATGTTTCCAGAAGGACAAGTTTGCCTGGGAGGTGGGATGGTGACACGTGGGGCTGTGGTCATTGACAGAAATGGTCTGTTAGCAAAAGAGCTTCAACATCAATCAGCCTCAGAATAAACAGCCTGGAAACAAACAGGTTCTTTGCAGTGATACTTGCCCTGATGAAGTGAAATCTGACAGGAATTGGTCTCCCCTGTGTAGCACCTGGCCAACTACATGGAGCAGTACGTTGGGGTGGAAGGAGCTCCCAACAACCAGAACGATGGCTTCCTCCTGAAACCAGTCTTTCTGCAAAGGTGAGCTGCTCCCTGCCTGAGCCACACCTGCAGCAGCTGCTGCTGCCTCCTGCCTGCCTGTGTGGCAGTGGTTCTGGGGGACGTGCCACTGGGCAGCCTCGGGGAAACGCGCGCGCCGTGGAGGTGCAGGGGGCCCAGTGCAGTCCAGCACTGCCTAAGGATGCTGAAGGAGACAGTTATGAGCACTGCACTGAGGTTTGGCCATGAATGTTTGGAATGGGGTGGACCTGCCTCAGCAGTCTCAGCCCTCTGGGACGGATTGCAGGACTGCTTTGTTCCCATTTCACTGAATATTTGTCAGAGCGAGCACAAATTGGGCAGGTTGGAGGGAGATCGTGGAGTCTGAAAAGCTAAATGTGGAAATACAAAGCCTCATGCTTGTGCTGTGGGCTCTGCCAGCTGAGGAGAAGGCACAGCCAGGTGTGACACACGCTTTGTCGTCCTTGTTTTGTTCTAGAAACCTGAAGAAGTTTCGCAAGTGGCAGTGCAAGCAGGTGAGGGCCCTGCGCAGCGAGGTGAAGAGCTCCTGGAAGAGGCTCATCGGGGTGGAAAGCGCCTGCAACGTGGACTGTCGCTTCAAACTCAACACCCACAAAATGATGTTCATCATGAACTCGGAGGATTACATGTACAGGAGGGGGGCTCTCTGCAGAGCCAAGCAGGTGCTTCTCCTTTCACTGTCCCTGCAGCTCGGGCAGTAGCAGAGGTTGAGCATGTGAGCCAAAAGACAGAGGTCTTGTGGCTGAATCCCTGCAAACCACACCCAGAAGTTACTGCTCTGTGTTGGATGAAACACGGAGGAGAGCTGGTAAATGCTCTGTATTTCGGGTTAGTTTAGCAGCCTTTTCTTTGCCATGCAAAGTTGGAGGGGGAGTGGCAAACACTAAGAAATAGGGATAGTTGAACACAGGCGTGCTGTGTCCTGTTCCACTGTGTTTGTGTGGTGCCCAAATCATGCACATGTCAGCTGTGCAGGTGAGAGCTTTGCCTTCTCCCCCAGAAACCCCTGAGTGACCCTCACTGTCCTGCTTTCAGGTGCAGCCCGTGGTGCTGCTGAAGCACCACCAGCAGTTTGAGGAGTGGCACAACCGGTGGCTGGAGGAGAATGTGTCCATGGAGGCGGTGGATGTCGTGCAGGACTGGCTGATGGGAGACGAGGACGAGGAGATGGTGCCCTGCAAGACCACGTGTGAGACGGTGAACGTGCACGGGGTGCCCGTGAACAGATACAGGGTGCAGTACAGCCGCCGGCCCGCCTCGCCCTGAGCCTGCCCTGGCACCACCAGCAGCTGGAGCCTCGCTGGGGAAGCAGCACATTTACCCTGAGAAATAGTGGTGGGAATGCAATGTATGTATTAATGATATTTATCCAAACAGCATTTTACTTTGGATTATGATGTATTTTCCATATGGCATAGACTTGTGTCCTTGCAGTGTAACCCTCCAGCCATCATGAAGAGACTTCTAAAAGCTTTCTGGGAAGGGGGCTCTTGGCATTGCCACACATTTCTAGTAGTTTCCTGGCTTTAGGCCACTGCTGACCAGCCCGTCCTGGAAGGCTCAGTGAGGGGGTGAACTACAACTAGTGGCTTTGTTGGAGAGATGGAGCTGGGCTGGTCTTTGAGCAGATGCTGGCAGCTGCTTCCACTTTGAAGGGTTTAATATTCCCTATCTTCCTGAATTTATGCCATCTTGGAGCCTGCAGAACTCTTCAATGTAACCTGGGAGTGCCAGAGGGGCTGGGGGCACCCGGCACAGCTCGGCAGCCCCGCTCCGGGTGGCTTTGTTGGCATGAATCTTGTTACTGGTGCTCTGGTGAGAAAAATGCCAAAACTGAGACAAGGGTGACCAGCACACCGAACACTCTGACTGCCCCTCATCAACCAAGAATTCTGGAGTGTGAACTGAGGGGGGGAAACGGAGCTGCAGTGCCGGGCAAGGGAGCGATTCGCGGCACAAGGACCCGGGGTTGCTTTGGGAGCCGAGGGCCTGCTGCAGGCTCTGCCTTCTCCAGCAGGAGGAAGGAACATCCACTGCGAGGTCTGGCCTGTGTTTTTGGTTGGTATTTTGCATGTTGATCGGCAGCTCCGGAGCGCTGCCGGCGCGCTCCCCTCCCCTGTGCATGCCCGGGCTTCGCTGGGTTGTACCGTGTCCGTCCGTCCGTCCATCCGTCCGTCGGCAGGTGGAGCTCCCGGAGCGCTGAGCTGTGTCCCACGGACTCTGCTCCTCCTGCTGGCTCAGCACGGCCGCTGGATTTGCAGGGACACATGGAAACTGTCCTGGGCAGGGCGAGATCCAGCCACGACCGTCGTAGACGAGCTTTTCCACTGAAGCGTCTGTACTGCTATCGAAGCTTTTCTGCCATGGAACCCAACAAACCCTGCCCCGATCTGTGCAGAACACATCACTCATCTGGCTTCATTTAGTGAGGAATCAAGGAAATTTAGCTGTGTCTGTCCGGCAGCCCCCCTGGGACTTCACTCCTGTGTTTCAGGGGCCAAGGGCAGGCACACTATCCAAGGAGCGTATTACAAACATATCCATCCTCCTTCCAGCTTTGCTTCCCACTTTTTCCTGGCTTTTAGGGCAATAACCCCTCCCCCACCCTGATACTTTTTGTGGCTTTGATTTTTAGGTTATTCTTTCTGCCAGACCTAAGGAGCAGCCTGTAGGATTTGTCCTGGGTTATTTCCACTGTACGACATTTGGTTTCGCAATTGTCTCACTTGACAGTAGAGAAATGGGCCTTTGGGGTGCATTTAATAGAAAACTGTCCTGATTCTTTGTCTTTTTTTGCAAAATAATCTGTGGGAGGGAAGCAGGGAGGGCAGTCTCTGGCACTCATGGCCACTTGCACAACCACTGCCAGCAGAGACTTTTCATCAAGAACTCCTGTTCTCGTCGTCGGGGTCTCTGTTAGATTTTGGTTACTGAAAGGATCTGAAGGTTCTTGCCCTGCTCTTGCTGCAGGAATTGATGAGACACCAAGGGCTGGGGGGAGCAGGGGGACAAGCCCAGTGCAAAGCACAGCAGCATCCCCCTTTGGCCTCCACTCAACTCACCAAAACACACCTCAGTCCTGCTCCCCTCTCTGCTGTGTCCCAGTGGAGATGACAACTGTGCCAAATTTTATGGTTTTATGATACAGAAAACTGTTTCCTAGAAAATAGGTTGCAACTTGTGGCTTAAAATGCATTTGATTCCAGGTGTGCCAAGGTGGGAAACACCCCCGTGCACCGTCCTGATCCATCGCCCCATCTTAAGTGTACTTCAGGTATTTTTAAGCATCCTTATTTTGTAAACCTTAATTTATAATCTGAACAGGTGAAACAAGACTTTTGCCCTTTACAGTGCTACTATCTCAAAGCTGAGAGTAGCAAGTGATGGGAAGGGAATAACAGGCAGGTTTGAGAGGGGCTTGTTCGTGTCCGAGGGTTTCAGCTCGACCGCTGTGTGTCTGCACGACCTTGAGTCAAGAGTTTGTTCTTCCATTTGTTTGAAGGATCTTTGCTTTTGGGCTTGTAATTGCTTTGCCAGCTCCTTGAATGTAGTTTTTTTTATATTTATTTGCACATTCAAGTAAAATAAAATATTGATTTTAAAAGTCTGCAGCTCTCGCTGTTTGAAATTTCTTTTCTATTAATTTAAACTCTCTGACAGTTCCCAGAATTGATTGTCTTGTACCTGAAACTGGATTTTAAATGACAGAAAAATGCATTTGAAAAGCTGGATGAACTTCCCTTCCAGCAGTTCCTGGACAGGGTGCAGGATGTGCTGATTTATCTTTGTGGCAGCTCATTTCCAGCAGGGCAGCAAGTGCTCAGGGAGGGTGTGAGCAGAGCACTCCCGAAGGAAAAAGGGAAATACATTCCCTGCAAGCAGCATCCAGAGAGATCCCACACAGGATCCCACAGCTGTGCTGCCAAAATCTCTCTTGGAGGGGAGTGGGGCGTCCATGGGGTGGCACAGTTGCTCCACCCAGAGAGAGGTTTTGAAAGGAAATACTGGAACGGCTGGGGCTGTGCCAGGGGGTTGGGATGGATCTCAGGGAAAGGCTCTTCCCCCAGAGGGTGGTGGGCACTGAGCAGGCTCCCCAGGGCAGTGGGCACGGCCCCGAGGCTGCCAGAGCTCCAGGAGGGTTTGGACAGGGCTCTGGGGGACAGGGTGGGATTGTTGGGGTGTCTGTGCAGGGCCAGGAGTTGGACTGGATGGCCCTTGGGGATCCTTTCCTGCTCAGGGTATTCGTGTCATGCCAGAAAGCCACTCCTTGTTTGGTTTCTCTGTAGCAGCACCTTTGGCACAGAGATGAGGCCCAAGAGTGGCCCAGGCCTGGCCCCAGGAACTCAACACGCTCCACACAAGCAGCCCTGGGGGAAAGTGCCTGACTGCGGCTCCCAAAGCCACAGCACATCTGCTACAGGTTAAGGCAACACAACTGCAGCCCTGCAAACAACCCTCCAGCCGCCTCTCCCTCAGCCTCCCCGAATTCCTGGGTAATAACATGCTGAACTGTGCTCCCTGGGAGCTCTGCACAACAAACCAAGGAGGAGGTTGCTGCAAATGAAGCCGTAGTGATGTGACCCAGAGCTGATAGGAGTTTCCTTTACATCATCCCCAACACTTCCGTTGCCATAACAAAAGGCAGCTCAGCTCTCTGGGCAGCCCCTTCCCTGCTCACAGGGAAACAAACTGTTGTTCTCCCAACAACAACCCTCTGATGCCGGAATTGCACGGAATAGTTCGATTAAAGGGATGGTGGTGGGGTCTCAGAGGACACAGTCCACTTCACACGAATGTTCTCACAGAGATCTTGGCCTTCCCCCAAAGAGGACATTCCCTGTGCTCCAGGGCAGGGATGGCCAGATGTGACACCACCCAAGAGCAGTTGGAGGTCTCAGCAAGGACAGCTTTGGCAACGACAAACCGTTTAAAAATACCTTCAGCTTCAGGTCTGCAGGATGGAATAAGAATAGATGGCTTTCTCAGTTAAACTCAGAATTGCTAAGGGCAGTACCTGAGTTGAGTATTTAATATTTCAGGACGTTTTTAACCTTTCCATATCAGTGATGAACAACGGAGTCCGGGCTGTGAACCACCAAGAGAGTCTAGAACTGTGTGTGCAAACAGGAGGTGGGTTTTTTATTTCATGCTTTAGTCATTCCTCTGGGTTAGAACTAAGCAAGTCAGCCTTGATGAAACTAAAGGTGTGCTCTTCCAGTGTAAAGACCAAATGGAAGCCTAGCAATTCTAAACCAGACCTGTGCTAAAAAATGAATCCGAAGAGACTCATCTGAGAGCTGGTGCTGGCAAGGGATGATGATGATGATGATGATGATGGTGGTGGCTGTGTCAGCCCCTACCCCAGTGTCATTATCTTGCTGAGAAAGGACCAAAAGAAGCTAGTCCAGAACATCCAGTGGGTTGCACTGATGTTAAAAAGCCTCAAATTATTCCTGGAAAAAATGTCTTCATGTGGATTTGTAACACTTTGAAGTGGAAACTGAGAGCAAGCTGAAGAGCAGTTCTGAAAAAACCCTGTCTCCTCCAAAGTTCCACCAGTGTGAGGCTGGCAAGTGGGGAGAATGTGTGGAATAACCAAGGGAAGAGCTTGAGTGGGATTCCAGTGGAACAGGAGAGTTGGGACAAGCAGAAGGGAGGCAGGGAGATTCCCTGCAGCTGTGGGGAGTCTCAGGGTGGTGGCAGAGACCTGACACAGTGAGGTGGAGGGGAGCTGGTGTGCTGGAAAAGTCAGGAAGAGTGTCCAGGGAGTGAAGGCACCTTGTACGTGCCAGAGCCTGCTGAGACAGCTCCGGGGCAGGGGAGCCCGGGCCAAGGGACCATCCCTTCCATTTCAGCTCTCGGCGGGGGGGGGGGGGTTCCTGTGCCCTGGGGCTCCGAGGGCTCTGATGCTGCACAACCAGGGGCTGGGGCAGGCAGAGCCAGCTCTGCATCCATGGAAAATGTGAGGGTGGAAATGCCTCGTGCTGCTGGTGCCAAGGCAAGAGCTGCTGCGTCTGATGTCTCCACCTCAAACCCGAGCTCAACCCGGGGCAGGAATTGGCTGCCCTGAGACTCCTGTCCTCTCACCTGCTGCCTTCAGCCCAGGAACCCTCCGGAGCTGCTGGACCGGAGCCCCCCATCCTTTGCCTACCACAGTTTGCTGTTCCAAGCCTCAGAGATAAATGGGCCAGGCCAGGTGGTGTCCTCACCCTCCCTCTGAGCTTTCCAATCCCCAGCGTGTTTTGCAGCATTACATCTTTTGGGTTCAGAGCCATGGAACAAAAGAGGGCCGGCTCCCAGGAGATGATCTATTGCACAATGAATGACTTGAAAACCAAATTGTTACCCCACAGGGCAGGGATCACACGACTTAAAGAGATGTTAACAAGCCGTGACAAACCTCTGGCACTGGAAGTTTCAGGCAAGCTGTTCTGCATCTGAGGCAGGCACTAAAGATCACACAGCATCTGAAAAATGAAGGCTACAGCAATGAGTAACCTCTCTCTGCTCCACTCCAGAGACCTGCCCATAGGAAGCAGGGCTGTGATTTGCACACTATCTGAACCTGATTATGGCTAATTTTTTGCATACAAAGCATGGAAAGGATCCTGGCTGAGGCATGGAAAATATGTGGCCACATGAGTCATTCTGTAATGGTTCATAAATCCTGAGAGAATCACAAAAGCAAAACATCTAACATTGCATCTTCCCTCTCCCTGCCAGTGGAACTCCACCTCTCGACACACTCGGCACAAGGATGTGGGAATATGGTGAAAGCAGAGGAAATAGGATCATTTTCTCCTTGGAATAGAAGAATCTCATCAAACAGCAGCCAGGCTCAGATTTTCAACCTTCACAGAGGAGGCCATTCATAAGCTGAGGAGAAAGAAACGAGCTGCTCCTCAGGTTGCCAAGCCAAATTTACAGTTCCTACTGCTGGGCTCCAGCTCCTGTCCTCCCTCCCTTGCAGAGCCAGGCAAGGACTGGAGAGCAGGAGCCTAAAAAGCAGCCCCCTCTCCAGCCAGGAGACACTGACCCACCGGCCCATCCACTTGATGGCCCCTGGGCCACACTGGGCTCCCCCACAGGAGGTGGGAGAGGATTTGGGAGCTTCCCAGAGCTGCTGTGCAGGGCAGAGCACAGAAGGGACTTGCTCAAGGGTTGGAGAAGGGGGAATCAGGCAGCAAAGAGTCTCGAAGGCTCAGGTAACACCTGCCAGTGCCTCTTCCAGAGTTATCCACATTGTCCTCCTGGTACAACCAGCTCGGCCCTCCAGGGTGGGACTGCGGAGCTCTGGGAAAACAGGCTCTGCTGGGGCAAGGGTGACTGGAACTCACCGTTATCTGCCCAACTGCAGGGACTTCCTGCGCCCTTCTCAGGCCCCTTTCCTGGAGGGAGCTGCTCTCCCTTTTCCGCTGGGTTATCGGCGGAAGCACAAGTGTCTCCCTCACTTTGCCACCTACCCTGGACTCTGTCGTGGTGCTCCTGCTGGTTCATTCAAATGCAAACAGCTCCGGCCCAGAGAACTTTTAATCACCCTCTGTCATAAAATCAAGGAGGTGCTGGAGCTTCATCCCCAGGGAGCAGGAGCAGAAGTAAAGGAGCAAGTCTCCAAAGGGCCCAGCCTGGTCTGGAGGCTGCAGGGCTGACACTAAAAACCTTCAATTTCCAGAAAACACAAAAACCCTTCAATTGGCAGAACACACAAAAACCCTTCAATTGCCAGAACACGAGTCTGCAAGAGCCCCCAGTAATCCCCGGGAGCTCTGCCTGATCCTCAGCTCTGGAATCTGGGATCCCTTCCTGTTTGTAAGACCAGAAAACATTGGCAAGCAACACGTAGGAAAAGACCTTGGGTTTCCCACAGAGCCACGTGGGCCCCCGTGGTGGAGGGAGGCTCGACATTCCCATGGGCAGAGAGGTGCGTGGGTTCGGTTTACGTGCAAAACTCTGACCACTTTTGTCATTTCCAGGAATATCCCGGAGTGGGAAGGAGACCCAAATGAGTCACTGGAGCCGTCGTCGGGCTCTGACGCTGAAGTGCAGCCCTGGCACGCTCTGGATCTGGATCCTCACGCCCCTCCCAGTCCCCACCCGGCGCTGGGGTCGTGTGTGCTTGGGCAGCTCGGGCTGTGCCCGAGGAGCCTCATCCTGCCCGGGATCAGCCCCGCTGCTTCCGCCAGTTAAGGGGCGAGCGAAGGAAGGGCGCGGGGAGGGCTCGGGTGCTGCTGCTGCTGCCCCCCGGCCCCGGCACTGGGGGGGCACACGGGATCCTGCGGCGGGATGGGCACCCTCCGCAGCGCCTGGGGGCCCCGTGGGCTCCTGCTCTGCTGTGCCTTCTGGGCGCTCGGCGTGGCCTCTCAGGACTACGACGGTGAGTGAGTGCCTTTGGGCGAAGAGCTGCTGCTTGTTGAAGGGCTGGGTATTGGGCACCTCTGTAAGGTCCCTGAGAATCCATTTTATAGTGGGAGCACACACTGACTGAGCTCTGTGCAGGCTCTGGCTGAAGCAGGAGGTGACAGAAGGTGATATGGCAGAGAAAGGAGCCGGGGTAGGAGAAACTTGAAGGAAAAAATAGAGCAGTAAAGCAGAGCACTTGAAAGCCAAATTTAGACTCCTACAGCCATGACTTTACACTGGAATGGCTCCAGACTTTCAGAGTCCTGTGAAAGCTGGGCAGAGGAATTGCTCTCTGGCCTCCCAGGCCTGCTAGGTGGCTGCACAGCACCGCAGTCCTCGGAAGCTGGGGGAAACCAGGAGGTGAAAGAACTGGGTTCATTCTCAGAGAGGTTGCCAGGGGTGACTCCTGCACTCCTCAGTCTGTCACCAGCTCCTTCTGCCCCTCACACAACAGCATTCCCAGAATACTCCCAGTGCCAGGGACATCAGTGTAGTTTTATACTATAATATCTAACATTACATCATCTGCTACACCCAATTCCCAAAACTGTCCATCCCCCCCCGGCCCTCCCTTGGGCACACCTCCCAAAACTGAGTCGAGGGTCACAAAGATTCATCTTTGTCAGCATCTTCTGGGAGTCATTTCAAGGTTTCTGGGCCTTCTGAATAGCTTTGAGTTATATCAAACAATGTGCCTGGTATGTTTTCCAGGTACATTCTACACAAACCCAGTGTTCTTGCTAAAATCTTTACCCATCGAAATCCTTGATGAAGAACGTTAAACAATATTGCAAGAATTTGGCACAAAGGGTGATTAGTTACGACTGTTATAGAGTGTTAAAAGTTCTGTGCAAAAAATCTATGGGCCTTGAGGGTCTTAAGGCAGCAGGTGAGCGAGTAACAGGCTGCCCTATCCCACAGATTACTCCCAGAACAGCACCAACGACCAGGACAAGGCCCCACAGACCACGCTGTGCCCCCGAGCCATCCCTGGGGACAAGGCCACCGTGGACAACGTCACGTACCTGCTGGTCCCCGAGGCCACGCGTGCCCGGCTGGGCAGTGCCATCACCGTGCGCCTCATCCCTGCCATCTACACCCTCGTGTTCCTGGTGGGGCTGCCCTCCAACGCGCTGGCCCTGTGGGTGCTGGCCACGCGGGCCGAGAGGCTCACCTCCACCGTGTTCCTCATGAACCTGGCCGCTGCCGACCTGCTGCTCGTGCTGGTGCTGCCCTTCAAGATCTCCTACTATTTCCTGGGCAACAACTGGCCCTTCGGGGAGGGGCTGTGCCGCCTCACCACGGCTCTCTTCTACGGGAACATGTACTGCTCGGTGCTGCTGCTCACCTGCATCAGCCTGGACCGCTACCTGGCCGTGGTCCACCCCTTCTCGTCGCGCCCCTTCCGCACCCCAGCCCTGGCCGCCCGGACGTGCGCGGCTGTGTGGCTGTGCTCGGCGGCGCTGCCGCTGCCCCTGGCGCTGCAGCAGCAATCCTACCCCCTGCTCGGCGCCGGCCTCACGCTCTGCCACGACGTGCTGCCCAGGCACGACGACGACGGCTATTATTTCTACTACTTCGCGTGCCTGATCGCCTGCGCCTTCCTGCTGCCGCTGCTGGTGGTGCTGTTCAGCTACGGCTCCGTGCTGCGCGTCCTGCTGCGCGCCGGGCAGCGCTACTCGCACTCCGCCAAGCTCACCGCGCTCGTCGTGTTCACCCTCGTGGCTTTCTACGCTCCCAGCAACGTCCTGCTGCTGGTTCATTACTCCAGCCGGTGCTCCCGCCTGCACGGCGAGCTCTACATCAGCTACATGCTGAGCCTGGCCGTCAGCGCCGGCAACAGCTGCGCCGACCCCTTCGTCTACTACTACGTGTCGGAAGACTTCAGGGATAAGGTGAGGAAAAGGTTCTTCAGGAGCAGCAAACAGAACAGCGCTTCCCTAAAGACCTCCAAGGAAACGCTGCCGCGTTCCAAACACTCCCTGGTGTAAATCTCCCCCCGGGGGCTCAGGACGCGCGGCGGGGACAAGAGGAGGACAAGCACGGGAATTCATCCCGAGCGGTGAGCGGCGTTTCCCAGGAGCCAAGTGCTTTCCCCTGAATAAACCCGCGCCGCGGGATCCTTTGCGAGGTGAGGTGCGGAGTGCTGAGCACACGCAGCAGTTCCCGGGGCTCTGCAGCCTCTCACCTGGCCAGGTATCACCAGGGGTGTTCTTACGGACACACCAGGGGTTGGTGTTCCCAACCTCGCCAGCGGATTGCTCTCTGCCTTCTCGCTCTGCTCCCGCTCCTTAGACACACACTGCCTTCACCTAAACGTGAGAAAGAACAGGAATTGCAACCCCACATTTCTAAACGTTTCAAAAGATGCTCCCCTGGACTGGCACAGGGAATGGAGAGCACTGGCTTTTCTAGCAAAGATAACCTTGGCTTGATCTATAAACCCCGCAGCAATGTCAGCTCACTGTTGGGAACAAGTGTAAAAGTCCCATTCACTCATCCCTGGTTTTGCAAATGACCCTTGGCATCCCTCATTTCTCTGGGGCAAAGATCGTATTAATGGGGTTTTGTTTTTTGTTTTTTTTTTTAATTATGTCTCTTGAAGGGAAATATTGAAGTAGGAATTGAGCAAACCCTCACTCTAGAACTTCACTCTTCCTTTGTGTAATGACACAGCCCAAAGCTTGAAAGAGGTGCCTGGGCTTGTTGCTCGTTGGAACCTGTTGCAAATTTGCCAGCCCATCTCTCAGACACAACTGGGGCACAGCCCAGTCAGCAGCAAGGGAGAAAATGAACAAAAAACCTCCTCAAAGTTCCTGAATTCTTCGGTTTTACCAATACAGGCTCAGCAGCACAAATAAGAAAAGGCAGACGAGATTGTCTTAAAATCAGTTTTTAATAAAATATTTATCAGAATCTAAACCAAACACTTTTCTGGACTCAGACTTGCTAAGACTGGTGTGAACAAAACAAAACTGGTCAGAGAGCTGTTTGCAGGTTCCTGTGTGTGGGGCGAAGGGCAGGTGAAGAACCAGAGCTGGTCCGTGGGTGCAGGGGATGCTGACCTGGGACACCCAGGGCTGTGGGCACCCAGGAACAGCAGGTAGTAAAAAAACCCCAAGTCCAACCCGAGCTGAGGTTTTCTAAATAGTTGCTCTACTCACAGTAATGAAAACCAGGTTATTTATTGTGCATTAAATGTCAACAGTCAGCAAAGCAAGTGCTGGGGTGTCAATGATGTTCTTCAAGCAAGCTGAACATTCTTCTGGTATTTGTTTTCTACTGAGGCTGATTAGGAAGGAGGGAAAGAGGCAAGACCAAAACACTAGGACAAGAAAGAACAAGGGAACTATTGCTTTAAAATAAATACCATAGTAATGATTACTCTGCATAATGTACAGTTACAAATATATAAATATTACTCTCCTTGAAAGGATTGCAAGCATCAATCACTGGTAACTAGCACTGCTGCAGCTATTCAGTAACACAACTCGATGGAAGAAGCACTTTCTGTGTCTTACAAACCCACTGGCACTTTTCTCCTTTTGAAATCAGGAAAAGGAAAGAAGAATCTCTGAGCTAGAAACAACCTGCTGGCCTTGCTGGCTTTGGCTTTCCAGCACCCAGATGGTCTTTTCCTCGGTGAAAAATAAAAGAAATAAAATCAGCCCTTCTCTCCAAACTGTGACTGGCTGATGTGCACAAGGTGGGGTCTGGGTTCTCAGTGCCCCGGTGTCCCTGTGCCCTCAGGGGCAGGAGTGGGACTGAGCAGCTCCAGAGAGAGAACTGGCCCAAAGCCTGGGAGCAGCGCTGAGTCTGGCACTGCTGTGCCCTGCCCTGTGCTCCTCAGGGCCCCAGGCATGAAGAGTTCCTGACTGCAAGGAGGATGTGGAAGAATGGAGGATTATTTTTTTCCTAGATAAGGATTAGTGATGATTACAAGGAACACGGACAGCAAATGTGGGAGTGGGGAAAGCTCTGGACAGAGGGACCGTAAGCTGGGGAGGGGGAGGGAAGAAAGCCAAGACCTGGTCCTTTATCCTTGTGATGGGGGGAAAGGCAACCACAACAGAGTCACTGCAGGTTCTTTTATGCAATTCCTTAAATAAAATTACTTTTTTTTTTTTAAAGTACAGAAAGGAGCTGGTTTGGTGTAGCAAGAGTGGGGGGAGGCAGAGGCTGCCAAGAGCAGAGGGATCACTGCTTGCCCTGGAAGCGCCAGCACTGGCAAAGGAGCACTGGAGGTGAAGTCGGGAGGCAGAAATCCTGTCCCATCCCCTCCCACACACTGACCTGCTCTGCCTGGCTCTGAGGACACCGAGGCTGCTCTGCCTTGGCCTTCTGAGGGTCCAGGTCTCTCCGGCTTTGCTTTGAATTGTGAAACAGGAGCAGGACTCCTCTGCCTCAGGCAGGTGAGGGCACTGGCACACACAGACCCCTCAGGCTGACAGGCTGGCACCACCAGCAGGAATTATTTACCTGGCAGCAGTAGGGAGATGCCTGAATCTGGAGTTAGGACATTACATGTGCCAGAGCCTGAGGAAAGTGAAGAAAGTCAGGTTTAATATTTGGCTGAAACTCCCCCCCTCCACCTCCTCGTCCTCAGGGGCGATGTCTGAGTGCCCAAAGATCTGTGAGAGGACCAAGCAGTAGAAAATCATTTCAAATCTCTCTCAGTGGATATACAAAGATATACAATGGATGAGAGCAGGAAAGTCAAGCCAGAAAGGGACTGATGACAGGAGGTTGAAGAATCCCATCTTTTGGGGGAAGCCAGTCACAGACATTATCAGGGTGACTGAATGTCTCCTTCTCCCACACTCACAGCACCCACAGCTGAAGCCTGAACCAGCAAAGAGCAGGGTTTGTGTTGTGCAGCTTTGAGATTTAGAAAAGGCAAAAAAAAAGAAAAAAAAAAAGTCCTGTTGCAGCTCACAGAAGGTCTGTTATTTACCCAGGGGATAAATATTGACTCAGCCCTGTGTGTGTACACAATAGCCACTGTCTGCCAGGCCAGTTGCTTCCAGGGGATGGAATTTAGTTTGGGGGTGTTTATTTACCTGCCAGGCAGGAATGCAGCTGCCAGTGCTCCCAGAGTGCTGTGCACACACAGGGGGGACAGGTCTGGCCCTGCACAGCCAGCACATGTGGCAGGGCACCAGTGGGCACTCAGGGCACCAGTGGGCACTCAGGGCACAGCCATGGCAAGGTCCTGTGAGGAGAGCTCGGAGCAGCCACGAGGGAAGGCTGGAAAACTTGCCAGCAAAGCAGCTCTGAGATTTCTGGGAACTTCAAGACCCAGACCTTCATTATGTCAACTACATTCTGCAAATGTCTGGCCCCAGACAAAAAGGACTGGAAACTACACATGCCCAACCTCTGGGATACCTCCTGGTTTGTCCCCATGTGGACATTTCTCTGGAATAAAATTGCCTTTATTCTGGAATGGAATGTCTATACTGGGGTATATTCTTGTCATGGTTCCTGTGTAAACAAGCCCTAAAAATGAATGGAGCTGGGCTTTTTTCTGTTTCCATTCACCAATAAACACCCTCAAAAGGAGTTTCCACCCTGTTCTGGGCCCTGGTAACAATAGAAGTGGGAAGATAAAATATTAACACTATTTTGCAAGAGGCAATTGCGTGTAACTCCTCCAAAGAGAACAATGCTGCTCCAGGCAGGAAGGGAAGCTGAAAAATCTTGGCTCCTGCACTTTGGGAAACTCAAAGCTTTTGTTTTTAGTTTTGCCATGTTGCTTGGGGCAGGTCAGACTGGGGGAGTCCAGCCTGTGACCCCAGGGACTGGGACTGGCCAGCAGAGCCAGGGCTGGGCAGGGAGCACCACGAGCAGAGCAACCACTGTGCTGCATCCCAGTGGGAGCAGAGTAAAAGGCATTGGTGAAGTCAGGCGAAGTTTTAAAAGGTTTTAAAAGGGCTGTGCCTTGCTCAGCTTCATGTTCCTGCCAGGGCTTGAGGAGAAAAGGGCTGAGAAGGCTCCAAGCAGCCCCTGTCAGCACATAGTGCAACATAAAGAGGGTTCCCCCCCCCCCCAATCCTTGTCACTGCTGGAGCTGGAAAACTCCCACCTGAGGCTTGCAGACACAAGGCAGACACAAAACATTTCAGCCCTGGCAGTGCCTCCCAGCAGCTTCCCTGGCCATGGAGCCACAGGGAAGCATCTCTCCTGTGGGTGCAGTAGACTTGAGGGCTGGGGAAGATGATTAGCCTCTTGCTCTGACATAATTAGCAAAACACATGGATTTTTATTATAATTTGAGCAAAAACTTCTCAGCCATCTTTCCTCAAACAGCAGTTCAGCTAAGCACAAGGCCTGGACTTAGCTCCTAAATGTAGCTAGGAAATGGCATTTGCAGTATATCCTGACAGCAGAGAAAACATTTGGAAATGCTCTATAGGTTTGAATTCCAGCCCCTATTTTTCTCACCTAGAGGGCACAGCATACTGGTCTCCCATCACGGGAAGGGCTCCAAAGAGAATGCACAAAAGGCAGGAAAATGGACAGAAAAATCACGCTGAGTGTCCCCCTTAGAGCTCCAGATCCACCCCACGGGGCAGCCAAGCCGACAGTTCTGAGGGGCACCAGAAGTAGTCATCGTTTCATCATTCAGTTTGTGTTCTGCAGCAGGTCTGGAGGAACAAACTCGTACAGGAGTCGATTCTGAGCCTCTTCTCGTTGCTTAAATTAGAGATTTCTGTTGGAAAGAGAACACAGTGGAGACAAGTCACTCCTGTTGCGTGTCCTGGTGAGACATCCCTGAGGTGGGCAGGGAGAGGCTTAAGAGGTTGTTCTGCCGGGGATGGAGCCACAAAGCCTTTCAGGATCCCATTCCTGGGGATTCTTTGCTCCGGAGGGAGGTGTAAAAACACCCCTTTGGAGGGACTGACCACACCTGACCCAGGGCATGATTAGCAGGCTCTGGGCTGACCCTCAAAGCAGATTTGTGACCTGCTCTGGGCTCACCGTTCTGCCGGGGTCGCCTCTCCCTGGGTGCCATCGCCTTCCCTGAAGGTGCTCCCTGTTGTCAGCTCTGCCACCACCTCGAACACGTCGGGCTCCGCGGCGAAGGGGTCGGGGTCGTACTCGTAGGAGTAGTAGGACAGGTCTGTGTGGAGAGGGGGCCCTTCCTCAGCTGTGAAGGGAACCAGAGCCCAGGTTTAGCCAAAGGAACTGCAGTTCTGCATCGTGTTTTGCGTCACAGAGGGGTGGAATGACAGGAGGAGGGAGGGATGGAGCTATGCGGGTCAGTGAACCTGCACGTGTTTGCTTGGACTCAAAGCCCAGGAGAAAAGCTGCTTTAAAATTGAATTTTCAGCTTGCCAGTGTGAGACCTGGACAGTGGAAAAAAAGGGAAAAGGGGGGAAAAAAAAGGAGGGGAGGAAGGAGGAAAGGAGGGGGGAAAGGGCAGTGTAGTTTGAAAAGAAGTCCAACTCTCCTCTAGTGTGGAGTTAGCTGAGGTGCTGAAGGTTGGACCGGCCACCCGGAGGGCTGCACACAAGGTCAGTGTATCCTGCGAAGGGCAGATGGCACAGCGAGTTACTCTGCACCCTGCAAATCCACCTCTCTTCTGACCAGGTCCAAGCCAGACACCCGAGGGAAGGAGAGCCCAGTCCCTACAGACACACGTGGCCTCTTCCAAACAGCCTTGCACAGAACAAGTGGCAGAGCTGGAGGGCAGACAGTGAGGGAGCAGCTCACGGGGTACATGTCACGAAAAGGACCAGCAAAAGCAGCCAAATTCCTTCTCAGCCCAACAAGGATGAGGATTGCAGCAGAAGAGGCCAGGAAGCCACACCAGAGCCAGCCCTGAGAGCTTGAAGAAGCAGTAGCTGAGGTACATCAGCACCAGCACAGCTCACGCCAGTGAAACTCCCTTGTTTAGGGTAGGGAAAGACATCAGAGGCAGGAGCAGGTATTTCTCCTCCTCCCATTCCCTCCGGTCCATACTGAGGCACTGGCATCACTCTCACAGAACTATCCCGCAGCAAACAGGCTGTGGGGGGTGAGTGCCCACTGTCCAGAGGGGAGAACTGCAAGATAAAACTTCTAGGAACAGCAGTAGGTCTGTGTTTCCCAAACTGTTCCTCGAGCCAGCTCAGCTCTCCATCCTTCCTGTTTGCTCTCTCTGTACTCTGCTCTAATCCAAACCAAAGCAACCACTGGAACAGAGTTACTGCAGGCAGGAAAAGTCCCCCACCCCCCAAAGCTGGCTTTATTTAAGGAGAACGCTCATCGAGGCCTTTGAAGATGTTTGTTCTCGAGGAATAAAATATCTGAAGGATCTTCCCCGTCGCCTCCCACATCCTCCCAGCAACGGGCTCAGCCCCAGGCAAGAGCAGAGTCAGTCTCTGTGTTCACTCCTTCCTGGCCTTCTCTGGGGGAGAACCTGCCAGATCATGAGCTCGCTCTGTGAATGGATGATTGCTGTCCACCAGGGATGGAACGAACATCACAGGCCTCGCTTTTCCCAGGAATTCACCGCTGGAGTCCAAGCAAAGAGGAAAGGCCGACGTTTTCCTGCCACACACAAACCACTCCCCCGTCCCCAAATGTTTGTGCCAGGGCCAGTGTTTGCTGAGCAGTGATGGGCTGAAAGGAAAAGGGGCCCCCCTTGCCAGCTGAGCCAGCCCTGCCAGAGCAGTGCCATCCTGGGGGGGACACCCTGGCCAGGAGGCAGAGCTGGGGTGGCTCCAGCTGGAAGCAGAGCTCACACTGGTGTTCCTGGGAGGAGGTGGTGGTGGTGTGGAAGTTTTTAGAAGATAACACCACTAACCAAAAGAAAGGAGCAGAATTCCACCTGGAGTTTTCTTCCAGCTGCTGCCCCTTCTAAGTGCTGGGGCAGAGCCGTGCAGGTAGCACAACCATGGCTTTGGGGAGGGGGCTGGGGAAGGGAGAGCTGAGCCTGGGTGGGCTGCCTGCTCCTGCCCCCAGTACTGCTGCCCACGCCTGGGAATTGCTTTTCCACCAAATCCATGCAGAATCACATCCCTGTGATGTCCACTTGTTGTCCTCCAGCATCACTGGCTGTGCATTGGCTCTGCCTCCAGAGCTTTTGGCAGAGAAGATTTAGGCAGTTCCAGGAGAGAGTTAATGATCTATGGAAGCAACCACAGCAGCACCTCATGAGAGAGGTGGTGTCACAGCTACTGAGGATGCCTGAGGCTCTAAAACCCACCCAGATCTTTGTAGTCAGGTGTGACAATGACCTCAGGAAAGCCACAGCCAGAAAGGCACTGAGATTCTGATACTCCAGTTAGTAATTCAGCTCCTGCTCTAGGGCTTTCCGTCCAAACCAGCAGGACTGCCAGCAGGCTGTGCAGGAACTCTGAGAGCCAGGGGTGGGTCCCTGCTGCTCACCAAAGTCCTGTCCCACCCTTTTGACACTCAGCAATTCAGCTGGCAGAAAGAACAGCCCAGGGAGGGCGCTCAGGCAGGAGCAGTTCCAGCTGAGCCCTGGCACCCTGCACACTTTGCTCCAGCCTGGAGGATCTACAGATGCAAAGAGGGCTCACCCACCTGTCCAAGAAAGGCTGGGGTTTTCAGATCAAACCTCAGCGCGTTCTGCCTCACTGCAGACTTTGGAAAGGCATTTTAAAATGCTCTGACAAGAGTTGGGGTGCTGCAAGAAGCTCTGCAGGCAGCTCTCCATCCCTGATTTTTCAGTTGCTCACCTCGAACAACATCACTCCACAGCTGGGGTTTTATTCTGCCAAACCCACTGGTGTGTGTGGACACGGAGTCTGTGCGTGCCACAGGGAGCCCCAGTCAGTTCCCACGGGTTGCTGGGAGGCAGCTGGCCCTTGTGGTAACACGGACAAGAACCCCACTGAAATCACCCCTCAACCCAAGGGGAGCTGCACAAGCCTCATGGCAAAGCCAGGAGGATTCCAGACAACACAAACACCACGCGCTCCTCCGGGAACACGCGATTTCCTGGAGATTAACACACCCAGGCAGCTTTTCACCAGCCTGCCCTGAGCTTGATTTGGCTCCTGGAGTTTTGTATCCTTTTAGGAAATCACAGATTTAGGCACGGCTCATCAGAGCCCTCCCTGGAAAGCCAGAGCACCTGAGCCGACTTAAACAGATCTCACGCTCCAGCGGTGCCGGCGCAGCGAGCCCACGTGTGCGGGGAGGGATTCCTTCAGCTGTGACACTTTGATTCATGGCCCGTGTGCTTGACCTGAGAGGAGCCCCGAGGATTAATGAAAATCACATGCTGGGCGCTTTTCCTGGTGCAGGATTTAGTGAGGTTCATTTCTGAGCACTCACAGCCTGCCAGGAGACTCCCAGCGCTCCCGGATCCCGGGACAAAGCCAGCTCCGAGTGCTTGGGCTTTGATAAACATCCTCATGGCACTCAGGTTTGTTCATCTGAAATCTCTATAACAATCCCACACACTCAGGGATCAGAATTCCCCCCCTTGCCCTTCAATACCCACCCTGAGCCAATTCTTCCTCTGCCCACTCTGCTTTAACTCAGATTCATTCAGAAATTCTGTTCTCAACGTTTTTGGATTGTGGACTACCACAAGTTCCACAATTCCACACCCCCCACACCCTCCCCCAGGTAACCATATTTTTCCTATCAAATTTTTATTTGAAAATAATATTAATTGCAGCCTCATTTTGTAGAGCACCAGCAAAACACCCGCTACAGCCTCACATTCCAGCAGTGCCCTACGGAGCAGTTTGGGAATGCTGCTTTAAAGGGCTCACATCACAGAGTTTCCAGGCTGGTTTGGGCATGGAAGGAAAGGCAACAAGCACCCATCTCAGTTACCCCAACAGCCAGCTGAGACAGAGAGAGAGGGAAGGGAGAGAGGAGGGAGAGAAAGAAGAGAAGAGAGAAAAAAGGAGAGAGAGAAAAAAGGAGAGAGAGAAAAAAGGAGAGAGAGAAAAAAGGAGAGAGAGAAAAAAGGAGAGAGAGAAAAAAG
>JAWWEU010000082.1:2796896-2824298 GCA_035583155.1 Acropternis orthonyx
CTTCCCAGGAAACATCTTTTGGGGTGTGTTTCTCTGGGGTTCTGGGTGGTGGAGTTTGTGTGTTGTTGGGAGGGAAGCTTAGGATAAAGTCATTGTTGGTTTTTCTTTATATTTGTACCTATATATGTTGTTAATTTGTGTAAATAGATGTATATATATATCAGTTTCAGTTTTAAGGGTTTTTTTCCTTTCACTCTTTTGTTGAAACTCTGAGCTGCCCTGAGAGGCTTGGCATTTTGCCAGGGTCAAACCCAAACACCAGAGTTGTTCTAAGAGAGAGAGGATGGGAGGAGCAGAAGCTCCACCACACCGTTGTACAGAGATGGAGCTGGACCAGAGTGATCCACCCCACTGCCACCACATTGTGTCACTGCTCTGGGAGGAATTCCAGGTGTAACTCCCTCCTCACAGCAAACTGGGGCTTACAGAAGTGACTGTGAGTTTAGAGATTATCTGCTCACGTGCTTCCCACAGCCCCAGGGCAGCCTTACCTGCATCAGACAGCAGCCTTCGCCTTTGGCACTCACAAACAGCCCCGTGGGAATACTGGGGATCTGGGGAGAATCCACAGGTCAGACATAGAATGGGAATTAATGTCAATTTAGCTTTAATTATGGTTATGAAGGAGACTGCAGGAGTGAAGTGACTGTGGCTCAGTCCTTTCTGCATTTGCAACGGCAGAAAAAAAGCAGCAGCCCAAAATAAGCCTCGGGCATTAGTTAAGGTGAAAAATGCCTTTAATTTTGAGTGCTGCCTCCTTCATACCAGAAGCCAACCCCAAACCCCCAGAAAGTCCCCAGACCTCTGGGTTTCACTTGTGCTTTTACCACTCCTGATCCAAGTCCTCGTTCAGAGCTCCGCTCACGTGGACTGCTTTAAAAATTTGGCCACACAAACACAAAACCACCTACCACTGCAGTCTGGAGGACTTTTTTATTCATCTTGTTAAGCTCAAATGTCTCCTGGTAGTCTAGATTAGTAGATGCCAAGGAAATGGTCAAGTTGACTCCTCCAACATAGGAAAGGATGGCATATTCAGCCAGAGCCTGCAGGGCCACACAGGTGTCCTGGGGGTCAGGAGAGGGAGAGATCAGAACAGTGAAGGACACAGGAGCACAACTGTGCTCTACAGTCACCAGCAGAACCTTCCTTAGTTCAGATGGCAAAAGAAATGCCAGGCTTTGCTCCCTTTTCCTGTCAAAGGCATCTCTAAGGACAAAGTCTGGGTTCCTTCCAAATAGCCAGTCCGGGAAGGTTTTTCTTCTTCCCAGAACACAAACAATTTTTTGCCTGGGCTCTGCATTGAAACTCTGTATTCCTGAATCAACTGATAATGCAGCAAAACTACCTGTTCCAGAGGCAGCCCACCTGAGTGGATGAGAATCCTCCCAGGGCATTCCTTTGCTGGGAAAGCCATTTGACCACCGGGAGTGCAGAGGCCACGTCTCCCAGGAGTGTGTATGTCAGAAGGGCATAGGATGTCATTTCCACCTCTGCAGAAACAACTGAAAAGGAAGGAGATTAAAAAAAAAGACACCATAGCATCACCTAGAAGTGAGAGTCTAGGCAGACCAAGAGGTAATTCTATGAACATTCATTAAATAAAAATAAAACATAGAATTAAGTCTGGAGAGGTAAACACAGGAAGTAAAAATACATCTGCACCCAGGATGCATCCCCTGCCAAAGATATCTCTGTTTCCAGTATGAGCTTTCCTCCATACCTTCCTTCTACTTGATTGTATCCCACAAGGAATTGACCTCCCACTCCAGTTCTACTTTGCTGCTGCCCCTCCTGTATCCCTGTCCTGAGAGTTCCACTCAGTATCCAGGCAGATCCCTCCTGAGCATTGCTGCACCTACATCATATCCAGAGTCTTGAAGTGACTTGGGAATTAGAGCATCGTCCAACCCCTGCTGTGGCTTTGACAGCTGAAGTCCAGAAAAACAGCTGAAGTGTCAGTGACTGGTGATGCAGTCCTTGGGTCCATTTGAAAATACAAAGATAAACAGCTCTGAAATTAAATGGATTTGACTTCTCTCGGATTTCCGTTTCAAGTTAGTCCTCCCTGATGGAATCCCATATGGTTCTCACTCTTCTGCCTTTATAAAACTGGAGTGAAGCCTGGCAGGACAGCTGGGGCTCAAAAGCACCTTCTCTCACGTGCTGCTCTGTCTCATTTGTTCTTTCAGCAGAACATGACCTGCTTTTTGTGAGCTCTGCTTTCACCTGGCCCTGCCCTGACTGCCTGGCAATTTCAGAATACACTGGGCTATAAAAACAACTCAATAAAACTCATGCAACCAGTGGGTTGGTGTTGCAGCCCTTTCCTTTATCTCTGTCTTTTAAGTACCTGATTGAGAGAGTCCATCATTGAATCCCATGAAAGTGTCTTCATCAGTAACAAGAGTCCCTGTGAGGCTCCAGTGGGTAAAGCCATCTGGAAAGAGGGCAGTGGAATATGTGTGTTATCAGAGCAGGAGCTCAGCTGAGCCCCTGTGCATGGCAAGAGTCAAATTCCACTTCGGAACTGACTCCAACCACACCCTGAAGTGCCCCGTCCCTCCTGCTGGACGAGCAGTCCCCGGGCAGGAGGCTCCCTCTGAATTAGAAAGGTGACTAAATTGTGACAAATTGGGTGATTTTTTTTGATCCAAATACACCACCAGGGACCAGGAGGGGTTACAGGGCAAGCACCCGTGACAGGAGAGGCACTGCAGAGCCTCTGCCACCCTCGGCACTGGTGGCACTGAGGTCCCAGTAAAAAGTGAAACTGGGCTGGGAGGAGCAATCCCAGAGGCTCCATCCTCTCCAGTGACTCCAAAACAGCATCCACAGAACGTGCTGAGTTGGAAGGGACCCTCAAGGACCATCCAGTCCAACCCTCAGCCCTGCACAGACACCCCTGTGCCCCAGAGGATCATCCAAACCCTCCTGCAGCTCTGGCAGCCTCGGGGCCGTGCCCACTGCCCTGGGGAGCCCGCTCAGTGCCCACCACCCTCTGGGGGAAGAGCCTTTCCAACCTGTATTTGCCTGTTCCTGCAAGAGGGCTGAGGGTGCAGGACTGGCCTGGAGCTCCCACCTTGGGTGATGGCCATGCTGTTCATCCTGCGCAGCGTCAGCGCCGCCGAGGGGCTGTGCAGCAGGGTCAGGGCGTAGGCACTCAGGGCTGTGGTGTAGGGATCCTCTGCTGAATACAGGTTGGACTCTAAGAAGTGTTTTGCTTTGTCAACAGCTGTTTTTTCTTCCTGTATTCGGGGGGAAAGGGCCCAGACATGTTACCAGCTTCTATGCCTCGGGAGTTAGGATCACTTTATTACCCATTAGAATCATCCATTACATCGTGCCCATTAAAAACAAATAAAAATAAATCAAATACCAACCAAACAAAAAACAAACACCAAACACCCCCCCACACACACACAATAAACCAGGAAAGCTGCATTTTGCTCTCTGCAGAATGGCACTGACACTTTCCCTAAGAAAAACCACAAATTCAAGATCAAAAATCACCACAGATCAAAAATTCAAGGAAAGGAGCAAACAGCAGAGCAGGAACGATCTAGACTAACTTGAGATGCACTTTTTCCCTCCTGAAGCTGCAGGAATTCCATGCCCTGGAAGGCAGATGAACAGAGCCCAAGCTCTGCTGTAGGTTTGATTGTGTTCCTGACACTCCGGAGCGTCTGGCAGACGCCAGAGGATAATAAAGGCCAAGGTTCCCAGGGGTCCCTGCAGCCAACAAACATGTTTTATTAACTCCCTCAATGACCTCACCACGCAGGAACGTGGCTCTGATAATTTATAGAAACAATTTAATTGGACTTGATGTAATTTGGTTTCCTTTGATTTCCCTGTGGCACTAACCTTCCCCTTCCTCATTTCCTAGCTAAGATCGTTAGTAACACTCTCAAACCTCCTCGAGGAAAACCATTAGATCCCCAGAAAATTCACTTGCAGCAAGGAAAAATGCTGGGGCTGCCTTGACACAGAGCAGGGCAGAGAGAGCATCACATCCCTGCTCGGGGTGGGGGGGGTGGGACACTTGAGGGCAGGAGGAAGTTCCTCTGGGAGCAC
This sequence comes from Acropternis orthonyx, assembly GCA_035583155.1. Taxonomy (NCBI): domain Eukaryota; kingdom Metazoa; phylum Chordata; class Aves; order Passeriformes; family Rhinocryptidae; genus Acropternis; species Acropternis orthonyx. The sequence goes on from JAWWEU010000082.1 coordinate 2,800,974, forward strand.
TGAAGGATTTTCCAACTCTTTAATAAGGTTGAAAACCTTCCACCCCAACTAGAACAGGGGGCATCTGCTGGCAGATGGAGCCTCTTCAGGCTCCACATCAGAAGTGCTGAGATGATCAGAGCTCTGAGCAGACACTGCTGTTTGCAGGGGCTGTTTCAGAACCTCCCAGGGTTGTGCCTCAGTGGACAGTCCTTTTGTCCGAGTGCAGATCACCAAGAGGTGCTGCAACATTCACTGCACCTCCTCCTTTCATCCTCCTGCCTGTGCACACCTTCTTTCCCACCACCACCCTGTCCCTGGGCTGATAGAGAACAAGGGAAGAACTGCATCCATGGCTTACTCAAGCAATGTTTTCCCAGTTATAATTAGTGGGAATGTTTAACTATGGTCTTAGCCGAGCATCTCCATCTCAGTGGAACTGCCTGCAGGCAAAACCACAGCAGGCAGGAACACTGGTTTTTACCAGGAGTTTCAAGAAGGAATGTCTAAAACACCAGTGGTAGTGGAAGTTTTGGGTTTTTTTCTTTCCTACTTCAAAACCCACGCAGTGGGATTGCACATTCCTGCACATTCTGTGCTGCTCTTGTTCTGTCTCACTCCAAAGAGGAGCAGGACTTCTCTCCAGATCCTCAATCCAGCCCTTGCAGGAGTGCAGCTCTCCAAAGACACTGCAATCCAGCAGCAGTAGCTTTTTGGCCTCTGCAGCCAAGCCAGAGCACAGGAGTTTCCTGGATCCCCAAGTGAAACTGCTGTTAGCACTAAGCCAGGCTCCCTGAGCCTCTGCAGGCGAGCAACCAGGAGCTGCAGAGCCTGAGATCACACCTGGAGGTTACAAGGCACAAAACACTTCTTGCTGTAATTTCTGGGAGAGGTTGAGGGCTGGGGGGCTGCAGGGAAGGGGTTTGCTCTGGTGGAATAATCCTGAGCTGATGGGAGAGGGGTGGGAGATCACCCTGGATAACTTCAGACCAGATTCTTTAATTCAGAATAACCTCAGGGCTTTGCAGCAGCCTCTCTTACCTGGGTGCTGCCATCCCACTGAGCCTTTGAGAGCAAACAGCTTAAAATGAAGTTTAAAACTAGAATAGAGAGAATTTTTTAGAATCTGTAACATGTGAGAGCTGTTTTAACTGGGGTTTTGTTACCTCAGAAGTGACCCCTGTTTCCAGAAGAGATGCAACCACGTAGGCTGTCAGGGAGATCTTGCCATGGATTCCACCCTGGAAGGGCAAACAACTAGATGAAAACTAGAGGAAAGGACACTGGGTAAAAAGATTCTTGAAACAAGACAAAGAATGTGTTAAAACTAGAGGAGGAGCTGAGGCATCCCAGAATTTCTTCCCTTCTGCACATAAGGAACAGGGAATTTAGGAATCCAACCCAACAGGGCCTGAGGACACTCTCAACATGACTCAGGTGTTTGGTAAGACTTGACATCCTTTCTGGGGACACCACAGAGACCTTTTTTAGCTGAAATTCCCCTGGTTCTTGCAGCCATTCAAGTGCAACTTTCATGTGGAGCAAAAGGAAACTGCATCACTTCACATGCTTTGATAATAACTAAAACTGGGCCTATTGTGTGGGTTTGACCCCATGTAGTTTTTACCTGAATGTCTTTATTTAATATCCTGCCCATAGCAGGGAAAGAACCATCTTCTTTCTGGTGCTGGATGATCCAGTCTTTGGCAGCTGTCAGTTCTTTCGGGTCAATGAAGATAAACCCACGAGACTGAGCAAAGGACTTGAGCACAAAAGCTGTAAGCCTGTAAATACAAATTTATCATCTTTACTGAGAAAGCAAATTCAGAATAAAGCATCGGTGAGGGAGAAGCAACATTCTTAGAAAGCAAAACTTTAAAAAAAAAAAATCATGTTGGGAAACACTAAATTTTGTTGTTAAAAAATTCATGGGACATAAAAACACCTGGAGAGTGTCCAGACTTTCTGGATAAGAGCAGGGTTAAGGGTCAACAAACTAAGTTGAAAAGTAAAACTGAGGGTACATTTGTTGTAGTTATGGCATGCCCTGAATTAGAGTCCTTTTTTCATAGGGCTCATCTGCCAACCCAATTATTAAAGTTTTCAAGTCAAGACCCGATATTTTTAACTTAAGAATCGATTTATTCCTTATATAAAGCCTGAGCCCGTGTTAGACTCTGCACAGAATTAGGATTTAAAGCACCAGAAGTGCTGCTGGAATTCTAAAGCTCTGCCAGCAAGAGCGAGCACCGGCCAGCGCTGGGAGGTGGAGTCGCTCCCTTTACAAGCCCCGGAGGGATGGGAGGGTACCAAACACCGCCTGGCAGAGTTTTCCAGAGCTGAGTAATTCCATGTCCCCGAGTCTGACAGCGAGGGACTGGGAAATGCCAGAGCCGGGATGGAAGTTCCGTGCCTCGGGAACGGGGAGGCTGCGGAGCTGCCCCTGCGAAGGGGGCAAACCATCCAAATCCAAACCGCGGGGCAGGTGGAGCAGCCAGAGGGTGGCACAGGGCACGGAATGGGCACGGAATGGGCACAGGGCACGGAATGGGCACCGGGGCACGGAATGGGCACCGGGGCACGGACTGGGCACCGGGGCACGGAATGGGCACGGAATGGGCACGGAATGGGCACGGAATGGGCACGGAATGGGCACGGAATGGGCACGGAATGGGCACGGGGGTCTGCTGCAGCTGAGCCATCAGGGAAGAGGATTCCGCAGTGTCCTCACTTCTGGCTGTTTGACTCTGAAGGTCCTGCCTTTATTCTCGGAGCGTGAATCCACCCCATCTCATCCCTGTGGGATAAGGACTTCCCTGGGGGGGCTTTGAGTGGGTTTTGGTGGGTTTTTTGGTTTTCCCAACCATGGGAGGAGCCTCTGCCCCTTCCAGAGACAGCACAGGTCTCTGTACGTGCTTCAGGTGAAGCTGCATTCCCGAATGGAATTAGGTGCTGAAATGCCCTATAATTGCTACTCCAGTTCCAAAGATGAACCTCAGGTAGAGCTTCTGTGCCTGAACTTCATGTTCAGGGCATAACTGGGGGAGTCACCTGGAAGAGGAGCCCACCAGGGCTTGGGAGGGCGGGTCTGGCATCGTGAGCATCACTTCCCTTTTTACTGTCATCATTAGTATTATTATTTACCATTATTACTGTATTTTGACCTTTTTTTTTTTGGATTATTAACCAGTTCTTATCTCAACCTACAAGTTTTACTTTGATTCTCCTTCCCATCCCACGAGGCTGGGGGGGAAGAGCAGGCAGTTGAACACGCCGGGCTTAATTTCCAGCTGGGCTTAAACCAGGACAACAATTACTAGACTTGACCACCTTACCTGCCCCCGAGTCCTGAAACAACCATAACACACCTGACAGTGTGGTAAGAACACTCAGCAGCTTTGGAACAGTGAGTGATTCTGGACTCACTGAGTATTACTGTGTTATTTCTATTCTCCGCAACAGAAGCTGGAAAATTCCTCTCCTTTCCCAGCCGGTTGTGCATTTTTCCCCATTTAGCAAACACTTAACACTTTTCTAACCCTGTTTTAAAGAGCAACTCACCACATGCTCCCTGATGAATCCCTCTCCCCGAAGGCACTGTAGGAGCCGTCCTGCCTCTTGTAGGTCAGCTGGCGCTGGTAGCCTGGAAGTCACAAAAGAATTGGGGCAGTCCAAAATTCCTCACGCAGGGAAAAAACAGGAATTTAAAGGGAATGAAGCCTCAGACCATCTGGGATTCTGCTGCCCCAGGCAGCCCCTTGTGCTGGGAGGGAGAGCCAGCTGTGTGTCCGTACACTGCAGGATAACATCTGGGATGCTGCAGCTCCTCACTTTGGACACCAGAAATGTTCAAGATGTGATACTGCTCTGAAAAAAACGCAGTATCAAAAGAAAGATTCTTTTCCTTAAGCCCACAGCCACTCTCCTCCTGCTCTACTGAGTGCACAGGACAGATGAAAGTGGGTTTCCTTCCCCAGCACAGATGGATTTGAATTTTCTGCAAAGCTGTTGCTTGGGACAGCTCAGTGTAACTGTACCATAACAGGCAGAGCTGTGAGCTTGTGCACATGAAGATTTCCAAGCTACCAGCACTATGGTTTTAGGCAGCATTATTAACAAGGTGAATGCTGAGGATGAGAACTCTCTCCTGCAATGAGACTGAAAAATGAAGAAAAGTAGTCAAAACGCTCTTCCTACCAGGAAAATAATTTGCTTCCCAAATGTGTGTGTGTCTATAACCGTGAACTGCCCATCCTAACAAAGCTCTCCAAGCTTGAGAAGTACAGAACACACACTTAGACAAAGTCCTTGGACACCCATTGGAGTCAAACCCTTCAGAAATGGCTGTTTCTGGTAAGGAAACGTGTCAAACCTGGGAGAGGATTTGCTGCTGCTGAGCTCTCCAGCACAGGAGCAGTGGTTTCATTCCACACCACATGCCATTTTGATGGGAATGGGTTAGTTTGTCCTTCCTGGAGGTGAAGTTTCTTCGTTGACCCCTCCAGGCACAGGCAGCTCCTCAGTCCCTGAGCAAGGGCTGCCCACGACTCCTGCACTTTCCAGTTGCTCTCCAGCCTTGCCGAGCTCCCCGGGAATGCAGGTGGAATGGTTTGAACGGGAGGAACGAAGCCCTGGAGGCTGATGTTGCTCTTGTGGTAACCACAGCTTTGCCTGGGGGTTTGGCATAGACACACTTGTGGCAGAGAGCCCAAGTAATTGTATTATTTTTTTTAATCCTCCAAACAGTAGGTGTGACATTAAATCAGATTCCTTTTCTTCTCTGCGGGCCTCAGGCTCAATTTACTACTGAGCCCCTCCTGCTTAAATAGCCCCTGAAGTGTCCCTTCCCGGTGTGTGGATGGACACACTGAGTGCTCCTATTTCAGATCTCTCTTATTGTCTCTGTTCTTCTCTTGGAATGTTCATTTTGAGTTGGCTCGTGCTTCTTGCTCTTACATTTATTTTTCTTTGCTTCCCAGGTTGGCAGGGGCACAGACTTCACGCCTGTCTTGCTCTTCTGAAACATCTTCTCCTTGAAACCCTCCTCTGGGCGCTGGGAGCGTTCACCTTCCCAGTTTTCCCCCGTTCACCTGCTTTTGTAGAACTGGGTTGTGGGGAAGTAGAAAAAAAATACTGCCTGGCTTAGCTCAAGCCACTTCAAAAGCTTAGGGAATGCACAGGAATTGTTGGGAATCAGCACTTTCCACGATGGATGACTAAGGGAAGAGGTTTTCTGGCTTGGAAAGTCACAAAAGCCTTCCAGAGTGAGCAAACAGACTTTCCCCTTCTAAACCTTATACTTGGCAGGGCTCCAGTAAACACAGAAGAGTTTAAAACTCTGGAGGATTTTCTTCTGTAAGGGTTAATTAGCAAGCAGAGCTTGGAGCCAAAAACCTGGAAGGTTTGCAGATTTGGAAAGAGCAACAAAAGCAAATGATGTTGCAGAGGAAACGCTGACTCGGAGCAGTAAGAAACTCCCTTTGCCCTCCTGCTCCCAGCAAGCACAAAGCAGCACCAGGGCAGGGAGTGGAGCCAGGCGAGGGAAGCAGCACGGGGCTCTTGCTGCTGGATACAAGAATTATCCAGCATATTCCATTTTACATTTATATTTTCAGAGGAGAACCACCTACTCCTGTCACCTCTGATTTCATGACATGACTATTGTCTGACTCATCCACAAGAGAGCTTTGTCCCTTTGGGTCAGGCTTGTTTTTAATGATCTCTGAGTGCTTACTGAGAATTGCACTTCGTTATAAAACTATTTGCATGTGGCTCTTCTCAAACAAAGGCTGAGAAAAACAGTGCAAAAATCCAAGCTGGATTGCTTTGAGCTGCTTGGTGAAGTAGGACACTGAAATGACACAAAATCCTTCATTACGTGGGTCCAGGTTAATTATTTTGGATGCTAACTTTTGATTTTGGGTAAACTGTTACTAAGAAAACACTGGTAAGAAAAGAAAATCCAGAGAAGAGCCACGTACTGGCTCAAGTGCTGCAAAAACAACTTATGCACAAGGAAAAACACCCTAAACATACAGATTTTTCCTGAATTGATTATTCCTTGACTTTCTAAAATGTTTAAATGTAGAAATCAGCTACCTAAGGAAAAAGAAATTGAAAAGATAAATCAATAAGCACCTAAATCAGGAGTTACTGAAGGGAAACACAGGTGATACATATCAAGGGAAAACATCTTACCATCAAAATCTGTTAACCTGGGAGATTATCCTACAAGGAATGAGGAATCCTCATCACTTGGGCTGCTCTTGAGCAGAAAAGCAGATGACACAAGTAAAACCCCAACTCACAAGCCTTTCCCCCCCCCACCTCTAAATTGAGTGTAAAGACTTACCTTGAACAAGGTAATCGGTGGCTTCAACCTCCACCTCGGGGCTGAGTTGTTTGGTTTTCTGCAGGTATTTCAGGACAAAGACATTGGGGGCAAAATGGATCATGTTCTGCTCCCCACAGCCAAAGGGTAAGCGCAGGAGATTGTCCAGGTTGTTCAAAGTGGGACCCATCACATCTCCTGTTTGGGAGAGGGGGATGTGCTCAGTGTTAGGGCGTTGGGCCTTAATTTGCCCTGAGATTAAACCCCACCTGACCACCCTGATGTCTCCTGGCTATGCAGAGACGGCTTAAATAAACTGAGCCATAAGTGGGAAGTCCTTCAGGTGTTAAAGCTCAACCCTTCGATCTCTTGTTGGATTAAAGAAATCCCACATTCTGGAGCTGGATTATCCATGATCTCCCGGTTAGAGACTTGTCTAGAACACTGCCCAGTGTGTGAACGTGATGATCATGAAACAAACCCCCTGAGCTCTCACAGGCAGAGCCTCCGCAAAGCCCTCAGTGTCAGCTTTAAACCCCTGGCAACTCAAATGGGGTTCAACCAAAAGACAAGAGAAACCCAAAGCAATTATGTGTCCCACAGTTAAGCAGCATCAACCTTTGTAAGTGCCCAGGACTATCTTATCTGCTGTGCATTACTCAAGTAACAGCTGGAGTATCTCTCCACATGTGATACCCAGTGACACCTCCTTGGAATGATACCTATTATTGAAGCCGTAGCTCTTTCTGATCCTGGAATTATGTTGTGGGGAACTCCAAGAGTAAATGCTTCATTGTGATTTTCATCAGTCTCTTCTTTTCTCCAAATTTTAAACTCTCCCATTGACCCCCAGCCTGTGGAAAAGCCAATGTACTTCACCTCAAGCTGTTTGGGGACTCTCCACTCCACAATAATAGACTCGTTTAGCACCCGAGTACCGTGGCCAACCTGAAAGGGACAGAAAACCAGGCAGTTCCAAGAGCCCACACATCTGGAGCCACTCTGCCCACACATCTGGAGTCACCCTGCCACCTGTCCCTGCCCCCCTGGCTCGTGTGGGCATCGGAGAACACCCTACATGGGTCAGTACCTTTCTCTTTCCCACCCACAGAACAATCCAAGGAAGTTGAGTGAGAATTCCCCAGGCTAGCACAGCTGGCACTGAAAGCACCGCCTGAGGAGCTGAGAACACAAACTGGCAGAGCAGGTTGGCTCTGATTAACAATTAAGACAGAAAAAGCAGCAGAAGAGAAGCTTTCACCTTTCACACCAACCTAAGGAAAACCTGCTCAGACTCTGCTTAAAAAGAGACTTCCAGACCCTCATATAGGAGAAGTGGGTACCTGGATAATGCCATTTTTCCAGCTGATCCAGAAGCTGCGGAATTCATCCCAGGAGAGGATCCCAGGGGTGTCCCTGCTGGCCACGGGCTCGCCCATTTTGCTTACAGAAATCCACGTTTTGCTGTTTTGGTGCCCCCCAATAACAATCTCTGCCATCTCTGCCATGTCGTGGGGACCAGAGGACAAGGCCAGGTGGGCATCATTGTGGGCTTTCACAGCAATGTCAAACTGGGTCATCTGGGCAGGTTTCTGCATGTACTGGTACTCATATTTGTTAGGTGTGGAGATGTGGATTTTCTCTAGTCAGAAAAATAAAGGCAGGTTGTAAGAGTTAGAGCTGAGCTTACAGACCTCAAAAATGCTGATTACTGCAATTCAAACAAACAGACCTTTCCTAAGTCAGGTTTTTTCCTCCAGTTTCTCTCGAACTATGAAAATAAACGTGGCTGTTTCTTCCCAGCTTTTATTTTCACATCCTTCCAATACAGAAGGCACCTCAACCTGCTCAGCTGAATTGCTTAGGAAGTCTGCAAGTGATTTTTCAGTCCAAATCCAGTGGTCAGAAGCATCTCTGTTTGGCTGCAGGAGCCAAGTCTGAGCTATCCAAATCTCTGGCAGAAAGGACACACCAATTCCAGACCTGAATTTTAAAACACCCACTGAAAACACAGTACAGTCCCAGTTACTGTCCACAGTGCTGAATACTCAAACTGTTTCCCGAAGTAAAGGAATTTAATGGCCATTTCCAGAAAGCACTTGGGCAGTGGGAGCAAATTCATAATTAGCCAGCCAGGTAAGAAAGGCTCTTTATCCAGAAGTTCCTCCTTCACACCATAACTCATCAATCACAGAGAAACGGACACAAAGATTTTTTTTTTGTTTTTAAATGGAGATGAAGCCAAATATTTCTATTTACAACGGAATCAAACAAACTGAATGTCTCGTTCCAATCATGAACTCACCATTGGGGCAGAAGAACACACTGTAGGTGTATTCTCTGGCCAGTCCCTCTGGCTGTAGAAAGACAAAAATCCACACATCAATCCACAGGGCTTGGATGGGCAGGCACAGCTTTCAGTGTTGCTCAGAAAACACAGAAAGGATGTTCTGCAGCTGTGCAGTGCCCTGTGTCCTTTCCAGAGAAGCCGTGGCACTGCTGTGTTAGCAGGAGATGTGCCAACCAGCCACCCCCAGGGAGCATCACGGCATTTCCTTTAGAGGAACAGGGCAAGTTCATCCAATAAAACCTCCATTCCTGTTTCTCCCCCGCAGTTTTGGAGACCCTCCCCCCCCCCCCCCGGTAAACTCAGACTCAAATGGGCTCTTTCTGCACAACACCCACCAAAATTCGTTATTTCCAACCGCGAGGATCCTTACAAACCTATTCACGTTCGCTTACCTAAAAACTGATTAGCCCAAGCCCTTCTGCCTGGATTGTTCCAAACTCCTGCTCTCTCACCTCAATAATCACACTGCTGCGAACATAATCCACTCCCACCGGGCTCCTCTTGTCCAGGGAAGTGTCCTCGGAGTGTCTGCCACTCTTCAGGCTCTGCATCCCATCCTGGCAGCAATTAGTCCCACCAAAAGCAAAAGCTTTGGCTGAGAAACAGAAAGGAAAAGCAGCAGAGATTTTGAGCTAGGTAGAGCTAGACTAATTAGATACAGCTAATTAAGTGGTTTGTAATTACAGCTCTCTTATTCTGTATCTGAATGATCACATCTAAAATCAGGCAGTGTTTGGACAGTCATGGGGCAACAGAGGGACCCTTCTGTAGTTTTCAGTGTTGCCCAGTTTTATTGGGGTTATTCATTGAAAGATTCCCAAAATTTGTTGTTATTCTCTTATTTTAAAATTCCCACTGATCCCTTGAGGGAAATGTAACAGGTCCAACCTCACATGAGCAAATACCACAGCAGGAAAACTGATAACCAGGGAACCTCCTGCTGTTTGTGCATTCCAGGTACAGAATGTGTTCCTACAATAAAGGAGGTCCAAAATCCAAGCTGGCAGCGAGTGGAACAAACAGCTCCACTCTGGGGTAGTAGGGAAAATGGGAATTCTCTGCTGAAAGAGGGAAGAAAAAGGAACACTTGCAAAACTCCTTCAAGCCCCAAGCTGTTTTTAGTTCTGTACTACCAGTGATGTTGCTCAGTCCCAGCTCATTGAAGGACAGAACGATAGAGGTGGGTTTGGCTTCCCCGGGGGCAACGCACTTCTTCCTTGTCAGATGGTGCTTCCCAGGATGCCCAACAAACTTTATGCCTTTTGGGACAGAAATCTTCACGTGGACCTGTGGAAATTTTGGAATGTCGTTTACTGCGAAATTTCAGCTGCAAAGTCGTTTTTGTGATAAACCTGAACCCACCCCAAAATGCTTCCCAGAAATCACAGGAGGCAGAGTGTTTGTCCTTCAAGCTTTCCAGTCATGGACTTGACTGAGAGCAGCACTTTCAGCTCAGCAGTCCTACAGGTATTTCCAGGAGGTACTACTGGAGGTAGGGAGATGGTGAGTTGGAGAAGAAAACATCTGGGGAGACAGGATTTCTTGAAATAAAATAAACTACTTTTGGCAGTTCTCTGATGATGAAGGAAATTCTCCTCTGTGATTCAGAATGAGCTCCCTAATTTTTTTTCCTGTATTTTTCAATATTTGCATTTCTGAAGAGCTGCAGGGCACTTCAAACTGCTACACATGTCTCAAGCTAAGAGTAAATGAAACAGTGAGCGTGATTTGTATTGGAAAGCAATATTTGTCTTTTCAAGCCCTCTGTGCCGAGCTTATCTCCACACCAGCCTTGCCCCCTGAGACCTGAGCATCGCTGAGAGGGTCTGGTGGTAAATCAGAGCCGGGTCACTCGGCAGAGGAAGGGAGGGGCTGTTTTACCTCCACACACACGGCCAGGTAGTTGTAGACAGTGAGTGGGATCTTGGTCTGCTCCCCCCGGATGACGTGGTAGGGCAGCGTGAAGTCGAGGAAGAAAGGCTTGAAGGTCTTCAGCTCTGTCTGGCTGGCAATGCCCAGGCCCTTGTCCTGGGACAGAGCCACGGCCTCCGTGATCCACGTGGTGATGGAGTCGGGCACCTCCACGCGCAGCTGGGCTTCCCCCGACGTGTCACTGCCAAGGGGACAGCTGGGGCTCAGTGTGGGTGTTTGACCCAGCCAAATGCCAGGCACCCGACCCCACAGGTCAAGGAGCCTTCCCTCCCTCCCCCCTGGACACAGGGAACAAAGAGGGAAGGAAAAAAAGCTATGGAAGAACTGGAATAGCAAAATCAAAGCAGTGTGTGCATACACACACACACACACACACACACATATATATATAACATTTATATAGAGTTATAAAAATACATACGTAGAAGAAAAGGAACGCCAGCACCCCCAAAACAGAGATACACCCAACAAAGAGCAAATAAACAGCTCCTCACTTCTCTCTGCTGAGGAAAACAGCTGTGCCTCACCAGTCCCACACACACCAAGAGGTGATTGCAGAGCTTGACCTGTTCTCAACCAACGCTGGAACAAGGTCTGACCTCTGACTTCCAACTCCCCCCTTTGCATCTCTGCTTACACAAAAAATAGGATGGAATACTTCCTCAGTTTTGACCTGGTTGCCAGAAAAGGCCTAAACCAAACCACTGCAGTCGAGCACATTGACTTCCCTCCAAAGCATTTCAAACATTTTGGGGAGTTCCCTCCAGAACCAGATTTATGAGACAACACCCAGTGCCTGCTTTGAACAGCAGCTTATAAAAGGCTCAGTGGTTTTTACCAGCTGAGACCTGTGAACGTTCACAAGGAGCAGAACAGCAAGTTGGTGGTTCTGCAAAACACAGTCCAACAAATAAACTTTACTGGGTTAAAGACTTGGTTTGCAGCCTCATGACAAGGTGAGTCTTCTTAGAGGCAAATGCCTGGCACTAAGCAAAACAAAAAACCCTCAAAAAACCCAAAATGAAAAAAACTAATCCCAGACTGAGGTCCTGGATAAAAGCAGTTCAATGACAACTCATCTAACAGCTGGTGAAATGAGAGGGGTTTTGTTGGAACCCACTGCCCCTGTATCCATTTCCACACTGCAGGCTCTGCTTGAACACAAAGGCAAGTGAGAAATTTTCTAGACACCAAGTTCAGCAACTGCTTGTTTTGACTCAGAAACACTTGGGCTTGTTGGGTTTTGGAATGCCTGACAGAAAATTTCCAAACCCATCATTTTCTTCCAATGAGGATTGAAACTAAAAACTAAAATTGAAATCTCTGAGTATTCAGCTTTGCTGTGCATGTCCCAACAGGATGATATAAACCATGCTTTGTAATCATGGAAATTCAGTTTTGTCCTGAAGAGCTCCCTATTTCCCTCCTGCAAAGCAGCTTTGGCCTTTGCCTGGAACAGAAAAGATTTCTCCAAGACAAGAACAAAAGCTGTTTCATGGCTCGGCTGGCACCAGAATTGCTGCAGTTGTGAGGTGGTTTCCTCTCAGGTTATTTATTCCCAGAGCCTGGCACAGGTGCTGCCAGCCCTGGGAGCTCCTGAGGGCACGGAAGAGGAGAAAGGAGGGTGTTCAGAACAAGCCTGGAGGGCCCACAGCATGACCTGATCCTTGGGGGCCCTCCCAGCTCGGATCATTCCGTGAGACCCTCCGTGTGAAACACAATCCCTGCAGAGCTGCCCCATCCACCTCCAGGCACCTTCATGCTGCCCACACGAAGGTTGGTCACTCCTGGCACCTTTGGCTTTGCTCCTCTTGCAGTTCTCCGCGAGCCTGGAGCTGCTGGAATTGCCAGGAGCCGGGCAGCACATCATGTGCCCCTCTGCTCTTGTATCACAGCAGGGGAAGGGTTAAACCCAAGGGTTTGAGGAGAACTGGAGGTCCCTGTGCCTTCCGATGGGCTTGCCAAGCCCAGCCAGGCTCCAAGCACTGCCTTTTTGTGGCTCCCCAGCTCAAACTCTGCAGGGAAGAGCCTGGGAAATGCACTTGGCTTTGCAGCACCAGGTTATCCCAGAGCAGGAAATGGGTTGGATCGGCTCGGGAGGGACCTTAAATCCCACCCAGTGGAGTGGGCAGGGACACCTCCCACTATCCCAGGCTGTTCCAAACCCTGTCCAACCTGGCCTTGGACACTTGCAGGGATGGGGCGGCTGCCCTGTGCCAACACCACCCTTACAGTACAGGATTTCTTCCTCTTATCTAATCCAAACCTACTGAAAAGTCCAAGTTATTTAACTTTTACAAGCAGCCAGTTCCTCGGTGCCTGGGGCTCATCCTGAGGGCAGCCACACAGCTGGTACCTGCAATAACCTCCAGCCCTGCAGAATAAGCACAAGGGTGTCCTGGCTCCAGCACTGGCACAATTCCAGTCTGTTTAACCAGACAATTTGTTGCAGCTGATGTTCTTTCCACTGGGATTTCAGCCCATAACCAGCATTAACATTATTTTCACACATGAGGGCACTTACTCTTCTGGGCGGGGGGCCAAAGTACACACTCATTTCCAGCCATTAGACCCTCCAGCCAGGCTCTAGGAATTTTTAGAATTGGTTTGGGAAGTTGACATTAAGGCTTTTGTTTTGCCTTTTTTTTTTTTTTTTTGAGGATTGTATTTTATAATTATAAATGGTAGAAGACATAGGAAAAAAAATAAAATTCTTCCTGTTCAAGAGAGTGGAAATCAAGCAATGGTCAACTCGGTTGTTTCTAATGAAATGAAGTGGAGAAAATGCAATCTGCAACTTTTTATTCCACACTCTCCCACTTATAATTAACTGCCCCAGCTTGCTGAGGCCCAAACAGGCACTTCTGGAATTCTTTGTGTATTTCCACAAAGCATATTTCATGCTCAATTGAACAGATTTGAATACACTTGCTCCAAGTTCCCGTCAAATTTAATTTACAATCATTTATTGGGAATGAAGTTTACTTGCAAACCTGGGGAAGCCTTTTAATAATGGCTTCAAACTATCTTCAATGTGCTGCTGGGAGAGAGATTAGTTATCTATTTATGAATTCTTTCAGTTCCAGCTGTACCCAGAGGAAACCACGATTTCTGAGGAGGTAAATTGGGGTTTGGGGGAAGAGATGGCAGAGAGGGAGAAGGGATCTTTGGAATTCAAAAAGCAATCCCCAGAGAATCAATGCAGCCCCAACCAGCAGGTGGACACACTTCAAGACCAGGTGAAATGTTGCAAAGATTATTGATTAAAGTGGCAATAAAGGAAAACAATAAGGAAAAACAATCAGAAAATGCCGATGTAACTGCAGTGGTTTTCACAGAACTTTGTTTCCTGTGGCTGAGGAGGATCCAGCCCTCTGGACACAATAAAGGGAATTCCCTGTCCATACCTGACATTGAGGCAGTGCCAAATCCATGTTTCAGGAAAGAAGGTTCTTTTTCTCTTCTCTGCTCTGCTGGAACAAGAAATAAGTCCTTGCATAGGAGTTCTTTTAATGTTTTGAACTGATAAATCAGAAGTACCACCCAACGGCAGCTCACAGGACCAGCCCTGGCTCAGTTCACACTCCTCAAACGTGAGTTGGTGATCCCTCAAAACACAAACCTCACGGTCCTCCCACACAACCCCAGTGCACACACACGTAAAAGTGTAAGAAACAACATAAATAAGATAAACTTTAACACTAGCAGAAACAGTCCAATCTCATTTTATGATGCAAATTCTGTCACTCAAGGAGATGTGAAGCTGTGACCCCCCCAGGACACGGCCTGACTGGCAGCAGGGACTGCAGGCACTGCTTTATACCCTCTGCATCTCTGCCCTTGGAATTGCCTCCCTCTCTGAGATTTTAACACCTGCAGTGTTTCATTATCTGCTTGTTAATTAACCCCCCAAACTGCCTCTGCTGAGAGAGGCCCCCAGGAGGCTCAAAGGTGCATCCTCAGGTACAGATTCACTCGGGAGTTTTTCTTCCTGCAGACCGTCATTTTGCTCATTTTGACCCCCAGCTGAATGGCCAAAATAACGAGTGACTCTGAAACCAGCTCAGATACTGAGAAACAGCAACCAACGCCCAGAAAACTGACTTATGGAAGACAGTGAGCACTTGGAAGAACATTTTTGCAGAATCAAATTGAATTTAACCAAGTAATATCAGTTATTTTGTTAAATCTCTCAAGATGTCAGAAGAGTTTCCCCACACTGCCTTTAAACCTCGGGGCAAAGAGGCGGGAAACAGCTGAGAATACAGGAAAAAAAACCAGCTCAGAGTACCACAGACAGCATATATTATAAAACAATTGTTACCTGGGTGCTATTTTTGAATGCATTGTAGCCACCAAGGTCCCAGTGTGTGGCTGGAAGGCTGGAACAGCCTCATCCGTGTACATCCCTCCGTTCTGCCTGTGGTTCAGGCTGACTATGTCAGTCATCACCACCAAGCCAGTTTCCTAGAATATACAAATGAAGACCACAAAACAAAAACCAGCAAGGAAAACAAAATAAAGATATTAAAAAAATTAAATGTGTAAGGATAGAATAGAATAGGAAATGGTCTAAACTATGAAGGATGGAATGGAATAGAACAGAATAGAACAATCCCCCAACCCTATGCCAACATTTATGGGGTAAATCTCAATTGAAACTTGAGGATTTTTGAAAAGCTTTATATAAAAAATGAAGAGGTTTTATGAGAAAGCTGTTGCTTGCTTAAATGCATTTAAATCAGTATCTAGCATTACTGGATTATGTGAACGCCAGGCAGCTACAGGTAAGAAGTCCTTAGGCAGATTTTCCCCTAAAATGTGACATTACAGCTTTTTACCCTTCCCAAAAGTTTCCAGCATGTTCTGCTGCCCTGAGCAGGCAGCTCTGACCCCACACACCCCCAGTTCTGCACCACCAGGGGTGCCAAGCAAACTGAGAACGGCCCACACAGCTCCAGAGGGAGAGCCCAGAACTCCCAAGGAAGCCCTGGGCCCTAAATAAACTTATTCCTGGGGGACAGCTGTCCTGGTTACAGTGACCAGGGCCAGTTTGTCACCGTGTGGGTGTGGCTAAGACTGTGCATTCTACACCCGCTGTGTAATTTCTCATGAACTGCCAACAATGGATCATTTGCAGCAGCGGCCCAGGGCACACCCGACCCCTGAGGCTACAAGCTGGGTGTTTGGGAACTTCTGTGAGATAAGAAAGGTTTCCTGTCTTCACCCCAATGGCTCGGGTGTGGTAACACCCCTCCGGGGAGCCATGAGCACCTTCACACCCAGCCTGAGGGGTCAGGTCTGCTAATGGGCCATCAGGGATTCCAAATCTCTCTCTCTCTCTGGATCCAGAGGAGGACCAGACCCTCAGCAGGACTGCGACTGCCACTCTCGACCAGACCGTAACCAGCATCCTCACGAACAGGTTTCCTCTTTCCTTTTACTCTGTGCTCAGGGGGGCCAGGTGGGGCTCAGCGCAGGGGCTGACAAGCACCCTCCTGTTCGTGCCCCAGAGTGCTGGGTTGCACGCCTGTTTCTGTGGATCAAACGGTTTATTCCCTCTGCAACCTTGTACTTATTGTGATCTTTTTATTAAATTGTAGTTCTGACTTGCAGTCTTTTTCGTGAGTTGGGTTCTTTTCTCCTGCCGGTTTACCTTAAACCAGCACAACAGCAGGGAGAGGGAGCTTTGTTCCCCTCACCCACACCCAGCTCTGGCTCAGCAGCTGTGCAGCCCCCCCAGCTCCCAGGACATGCACCTTTTCCCAGGAGTTTACACCTCCCAGAAAGCAAAGAAGCAGCACCAGAACAAAAGCAGAGCTCTTGGAGAGGAGCAGCAGTGGCTGCTGCTGCTGCAGGGGATAGAAGGAAGGGCTTGGGGTTTAAGAGACTGAGCCACTGAGGGAATAGGGGAAAGCATTTGAGGGTTAAGACAACATAATAATTTAGCTAAAATCACAGACAAAGAGTGAAGAGGCAGAGGAACTGCAGGAAACAAGGATTATTATTAGGAGTTAAGTGGATTAAAAATGGAAAGAACATCAAATATTAGACCTGTGACACTGGTTCTACAGGCCAGTCTGTCTCTCAGAGCAGCAAGTGGGAGAAATTTATATAAAGAACATGTAACATTTCTAGCACAGAACGTGGCATGTTCTTGTTTCAGGCCATCAGGGAACAGTGGGGGGAAGGCAGAGGAGTGGGATGTCAGCAGAGTCCGAAGGGTGGATGGGCTCTACTGTGCCCCTGTGGGAAGGGAAGGAAGAGGAAAATGAGCAGAACTTCTCAAAGAGTTGAAGAAACATCCACTTTAAACAAAAAGAAAGCAAAAAGCCAATGGAAAGAGTAGCATGTCTTAAAACCTACAGATGGCTGTTCTCAGCTCAAAGGACTGCACTGGTGGTACCCAAAGCAATGAAGAAATAAGTTAGTGCATGAGTACATTAAAAAAAAAAAAAAGAGCCTGTTTTAAATGCTCAGCTTGAAAGTTGTTGCAAATACACAGCACAGATCAAAGAAATAAGATTTTTAAAATCTGGTCAGGTTTGACTATTGAAGGACACCAAGCAAGCATAATTACTTGAATACATGGCATATAAGTAGTAACTTGGTCAAGGACCTGAAGGAAAACAGCCCTAAACTTTCATGCAGATGGCCACAGAAGCTGGCAGGACGAGGGCAGGAGGGACATTTAAATGACTTCCAAAGGATAGTCCAAAAGGGAAAAGGCTACAAGGAAAGACTCACATTTCACCTTCTTTCCCATCAGAGGAGCTGCAGAACTGATCTGCAAACTCACCCATGACTGGAGGCACCTTCTGGCCCCTGCCTGATTCTCCAGAGCATCAGCATGAATTCCTTCCCCAAGAGGGGAACTGGCCCTGCCATCAAGACTGGCCAGACTCAAACCACATGCCCCCAATATCTTTTGCTCAAAAACCACTTCCCAGCCCCTGGAGAAACAGCTCTGATGTGGGCAAAACACTGGCCTGTGGAGGTGAAAAATCACCCTGCAGCCCTGAAAGCAAAAGAGGGAGCCCAGAGGGGAGGGAGGCTGAGTGTTCCTACTGTAAAGGCGAAGCGAGCGTCCTTGGTGATGTCCCAGTGCCACGGGAAGACGGAGGACCTGCGGCGCCTGCGGGAGGACATGCCTGGCCACCAGAAGTGCCCTTCCTCCTTTGGAGCTCCAAAAGCATCAGACACATCGTACTCTGCCAGCTCTTGGAAAACCTGCAGGGAATCATAGAATCGACTGGGTTGGAAAAGACCTCTGAGATCATCGAGTCCAACCCTTGGTCCAACTCCAGTCCGTTTACCAGATCCTGGCACTCAGTGCCAAGTCCAATCTCAGTTTAAAAACCTGCAGGGATGGTGAATCCACCCCCTCTCTGGGCAGGCCATTCCGATGCCTGATTACTCTCTCTGGAAAGGATTTTTTTCTAATATCCAACTTGAATTTCCCCTGGCAGAGCCTAAGCCCGTGCCCCTTTGTCCTATTGCTGACTGCCTGGGAGAAGACACCAACCCCCCTCCTGGCTGTAACTTCCCTTCAGGTAGTTATAGAGAGTGACGAGGTCACCCCTGAGCCTCTTCTTCTCCAGACTCCAAACAACCCCAGCTCCCTCAGCCTCTCCCCACAGGACTTGTGCTCCAGTCCCTTCACCAGCCTTGTTGCTCTTCTCTGGACAGAGGCTGCCGAGCTGCGGGCACAGAGGTTGGGCACGCAAGGAGGGTGTGGATTGCAGGGCTGGGATAAAGGCACGGGGGCTTGAGCTCCTCCCACCTGGCTGGCTGTCAGCTGAAAGCCCGTCTTCAGCAGGTACACGCTCTTATCCACCGTGGCAACGCAGACGCAGCTTGACTTTGCAGCTCTGACCTTGATGTTCACAACGTCACCGGGCCTCGTCTCGTTTGCTGAGAGCGTCACTGCGACCTGGGGATGAGCAATAAATCCAGTTATCCCGGCAGGATAAACCAGCAGGGAACAAGGAGACCCCATCCCTGGCTCCCCCCCCAGTACCTGGTTCTCAAGGGAGGAGCTGACGGTGACCTGCAGGCTGTCCGTGACCCCCTCGCCGCTCTCCCGCACGTAGAACACGAGGAGCCGGGCCCAGGGGGCCATGGAGTGCAGCACAGGGAGCCTCAGGGATGTCACACACACCTCCACCTCTGCTGCAGGGGGGCCCGGGGGGGCTGCAACAGCAAGGGTGGAAAACGCCGTCGGATTTATCAAAATCACCCACCCTCCTGCCCCATCCTAATGCTGGGAGGAACACTCTTCGTTCCTCCCTTGTTTCTGTTGGGTACCTCCTGGAACTGGGAATCTTTTCCCTTTTTCTCCTCTTTGTGAAAGCTGATGGGTAATTAGCACCCTTAACATAATGAACATTATGAAGAAGGTGGATCGGGAGCGACTGCTCTGTGTTTTTCCAGCCATAAAGTCAAGGAAGTACATGACTAAGTTATCAAGCCACTGAAAATAACCAAGAAAGGGCATCTGTTGCTGCAGAACTGCTGAGAGAAAAGGCACAAATGAGTCTGGGAAAGGACTGGGCAGTTTATTGAGCACAGATTCTCTGCAGCAGCTAAACAGAATCCCACAGTGGTTTGGGTTACTGGGGACCTTTAAGGATCATCTCATTGCAACCCCCCGTGGCCAAGGGTGTCTTCCACTAGCTCAGGTTGCCCAAAGTCCTATCCAACCTGATCTTGAACACTTCCAAAGGCAGAGCAACCACAAGGCCTTCAGTAAATGCAACAGCTCGGAATAAACCTTCAGAGCAGGAACTCATCCCAAATTCCCAAACTCTGATTACCAGAAGCTGGGTGGGGACACCAAGGGGAGCTCCTTTTACTCTATCCCTGACTCCCAAACTGGTTGCCACTTCAGGCAGGTTACTGGGATAAACAAACTTCTCCTTTGGATGCTGTATGCCTCTTCCCAATCCCCCCATTCTTTATCCCAAACAATGGTATTCCCCAGATTTGCATCTTTCTGGTATTCCTGGCTCAAACTGGGAGTCCGCAGTTCCTTTTCCCCATGATAAATGCATGATCTCCTGCTTTGCCATCAGTCCCTCTAATGTCCTCCTCTCAGTTCAAGCTGAACCAGCTCAAACTTCCCCAGCTCCATCATGCATTTCTGTGATACTCTACTGAGCCCAGACCAAGCAACGATTAGATTTCCTAACAGAGACAGACTGGAGAAAACCCTCCAAGAGTTATCCCTCTTGGAGACTTTTTTTTCTCATATGACTATGGCTGCAGTGGATATCACTATTTTTCTTGCACAGAATTATCTATATCCTTTAAGGAGCATCAAACTGAAAGGCATTTTTTCCCTGCAAACAGGGCTGGTGAGGCTGCATTTCTGCTGCCAGCTACCTGTTCCTGGGAAGTGAGTGATGCCAGCGCTCCTCTCGGAGGGGGAGGTGGCTCTCCTGCTCCTCTGCTGGGTGACATTGCTGGGCTGGAGTCCCGAAAGGACAATGTTGCCTCTCGATGCCACTTCGTAATGCAGAGTGAAGTTGCAGGGACACGTGGACTTCACTGCAATCCAAACCTCCTCTCCCACCTGCGCCCAGAGACACAACAGCAAAGGGTCTGGGGTGTTACAGAGCTCTCTTTGCATTTATAAAGCACAGAAACCCCCTGTGGGTTCCGGGCCCACGGGAGGGGTGACCCCTCTCCCACCAAACATAGCACTGGGCAGGCTGTGACATGAGCTCTGCTGTCACGGGCCATGAAAAGGGGCCTGTGTTCTGCTCTGCACATCGGCAGGAGAGCGAGCTGGGGGCTGTGTGCCTTAATGGAACAATGAAGGAATCTCTGGAATCCTGGAAGTTAAGCCTTTTGGCACAGAGCCGCTGTCAGAATTGGTTGAATTTTAGACACCCCTCCAGTAGTCCAGCCCCCACAAAAAGAAAGAGATGGGTGGGGGGTGGGAAGAGATGCGTGTTTGATACTCTTTGCAGTTTAATTGTGATTACACACTGTGATTACGTTCATGTGGCAAATGCTAATTCAAACGTAACCAAATTACAGGGAACAGATCCGAGGGAAAATGCTTTCCAGTTAGACAAGTCCTGATAATAATTTGTAAATCTGGCACTCAGAGAGGTGTCAAGGACTCAAATGAATGAGAAGAAAGCTGCTTCTTTGTCTGGGTAAGCTCATCTGATGCCTGCAAAAGGCTCCAGAGCAGCACTCTGGGCACTGAAGTCAGAGGGGCTCACAAAGTACTGAACACCCTGAGGGAAAAATCCCCCAAATACTCCAATTCCAACACCATGAGATTAGGACTGGGTCAGGTCTGGCTGAGGAATAATTCCTCTTTCCTGGGAACACAAACTTGTCGCTTCTGCCACCTGAGGAGCAGCTGATGCTCGTGTTCTGTAGGATTTCTGCAGCAGCTTCCATTCCTGACCATTCTGCCATTTAAAGCAGAGCAATTCCCAACTAAAACTGCTGAGACCGGATGGTGATCCCAAGGAAAACTCTGGAAAAACCTTTCTTTCTTCAGCACCTTCCAGAAAGTGCCCAGGGTGCAAACCAAAAGGAGCTGCTGATGGTTAAACACAGTGAGAATGCCACAGAGTGCAAGAAGCACCTCGTGACATGAAATATTCAAAGTATTAAGAATTCCCCAGTGCAAATGATGAAACAATTCATTAAAAAATGAATGTAGCTAATTGGAACACCAGGAAGAGCTGGCAATGCAGGGAAACAGTTCCCACATCAGCTGGTCATCCAACTCTCAGCTTTCCCACAGAAGAATTAGTTCTAATCAGGTTATAATAAGAACAATGTGTTCAGATTAGCAGTGTATAATCCCCTGTCCATACCTCAGGAAACTTGTAAAAGATTAATTAGCCATTAAACCTCCATGAAATGCAATGATAAAAAAAAAAAGCTCTTATTTGGATACAAAGAATCTGAAACCAATCTGATAACACAAATCTAAGTGCGTGTAGTGCGAAAACCCACTTTCCCCCCCCACAAACACCTCCCTGGGCAAGAAGAAACCCCAAACATCTCTCAGAAAACAGGAATCAAGGTTAAATCAGACCTTTCTTCTAGGAGAGAAACCACAACAACTTTTACAGGGCAGGATTACATTTTTAGAGAGGCTGCCCAAAAACTACCAAAGAAGACAAGGGTGTTCCCAACTCAGTGACTGGGAGACTGAACAGATCCAGTTGAGGTTTCAGCTGGAAGTTCTAGTGAGGCTTCACAGCCTTAATTAATGAAGCCACTCCCACTACACCAATTGCAACCATTTCCAGCAAACAACCCCTGTCTGGCTGCCCGGAACATACATTGAAATGTGAACACCTGAGCTGCGGGCAGTGCCCACATCCCCCCTGTGCCCACGGCGCAGAAGGAGGTCTGCACAGAGCCCTTTGTGACCCACCCTGACCAACTCCTGAAGCGCAGCCCCTTCACAGTGCCAACAGAAACGGTTCGGGATCCCAGAGACACAGAAAAGGGTTTCATTAGAACTGAAGTACTTTTAGCCAAGAAATGCTGTATGGATTATGATGGCATGTGAAACCAACATACCTGGAAAGGTTTGTCTGGTGCCTGGAGCTGGATGTGACACTTGCTGGGTGAGTACCAGCTGCTGATGGACAAGTAGTTGGGCAGATATTGATCCCCAGAGGGTTTCCCATCAATTGCCGTCACTTTGGTCTTAAATAAAGGAATTTACATGTGAATGTTATGCACAGAAATCCTGATTTGTGCTCTTTTAAGCTGCATCCCCTTCTCCTATTTTGTATTTTCCAGTTGTTCCTTTCTTGCCACAGCAATAGCACTCCCCCAATATTGGACCTTTACTGCCAAGTTAAGCTGTATTTGGAGAAGCATCTTCTCATCTTGGTTATCAACATCAGCTCTATTGGAAGCAGGAAACAAAGCAAGTGTTTGCTGTGTTAAAATCCAGAAGCTGAAGCTAAAAAGGCACCGGTTTCCTGTTTGTAGCACTCATTTATAAAGTGCAGGTTTGACAAGATTAGTTACATTAAAGCCTGCTAATCCTATAAAGAGCTTTTACCCACCTCCAGCCAGACATATTGGGCAGCCGTGGGGATGGAGGGGATCTCAAACTCCACCAGGCCATTCCTTGACACCAGCTCACTTGTATAAACGTTGTCCTTGGGTGTGAGCTCGGCTTTAATCCGGATGGTCACTCTGTCAGCTGGGCTTCCATCAGGGTAGGTGACTTCTACCTGCAGTGTGACATTTATACAACAGCAGGGTTTTACATTACCAGCAACCCCAGTCAATGACAGGTGGGAAAACCACACCAGAACACGGCGTAACATCCCGGGATCACCTTCAATCAGGTGGCTCTGCTTTGCCTCTTACCTTCCCTTTGTAAGGCAGGCCAGGTTTGAACTGCTTTCTGGTGTCCTTGGAGTACTTGATGTCAATCAGCTGCTTCTGAACAGGCGTGGAGTCATCAAAGGTGACCTGTTTGCTGCCATCAGAGCTGACCACCGTGGCCCAGATGTTGACTGTGCCTCGGAAGTGCTCCGGGACATCAGCTGGCATCATGTCTTTAACACACACCTCGAAAGCAGCAGAGCCATCGATCTGCAGGGGGTGGGGGGCGTGGAAATGTGAGCGTGGGGGAAGGCAAGGTTTGGGAAGGCAAGGCAAGGTTTGGGAAGGCAAGGCAAGGTTTGGGAAGGCAAGGCAAGGTTTGGGAAGGCAAGGCAAGGTTTGGGAA
>JAWWEU010000082.1:2825040-2848396 GCA_035583155.1 Acropternis orthonyx
CCCCCCCCCCCCCCCCCCCCCAATAACAAACAGACCATGCCAAAAATAAGTAATAATTCTTATTATGCTGGACCTAACTACTCCATGTACTCCTTTGTTTTCTGATCTCCAGTCAGGAACAAAACACAGCTGTGGGATTAAAGGCAAAGGACACGGATCACAAGTGAGCTCATGGTCTGCCTCACCTGGGTGGTCTTGAGGACAGGGTGTCCCACCTCATGCCTGTAGTACCCCACACCATTTATGGTCATATTGACAATTAACTTCCCTGTCACTGGTTTTCCAAAGGTGTATCTGAAATGGAAAGAACATAATGAATAACTTCCGTCAGTTTTCCTGCTTACATGAAGGCCATTGCTGTGTCACCTGCACATCTAGAAAACAGTAAAAAATAGCACAGAAGGTTTTCCAGGCTATTTTTAACATTTTATGAAGGCTCTTTCATGAGAAAGCTTCTGATGATGATGAGAAAGCTTCCGAAAAGTCAGCAGCAGGTGGGATCCAAGCTCCAGAGACTGCACTACAATCCATAGGAATGAAAGTGGATTTGGGACACGTTCCTACCTGGCATGGACAGTTCCTTTTTCACACAGAGAGAGGTCCCGAATGTAGCGAGGGGGCTCAATCAGCAGCTCAAACTTGGGTAACACTGCAAGGAAAGAAACACAGCTGAGCCTTTTGTAGGAGAACTTATTCCCCAGATTCCAGTGAAAGCACACGCAGCTCTTGCTGCCTAAAATCGAGGGAAAACCTTGAGACAATATGAGTCTGGGTAAAGCAGAGAGCAGTCCTTTACTGAAAGCTTTCAGTGTACAAAGTACATAGAGATGCACCCAGTATAGGGCTCTTACAAATTTATAACACTATTTAATTACCATAACTAGTGGTTACATCCAACCCAAGAACCCTTTACCCCTGGTGCCACCCCCAGAACTGCCCTGTTGGAGCATCTCCAAGGGTCCTGGGTCTTCTACCTTACTTTGACCACAACAGGTCTTGTTGTTCTAGTCCTGGTACATGAGTCCCAAACACAACGTTCTGGCTGCTCTGTCACCCTTGGGACAGAAATCCAGGTACGTGGCACAAAGTTAGGAACTGTTAGCTGCTGCCTCAAATGTGAGGAACTATGCAGCTAAATTAAAATCTGCAAAGATATAAAATCCTGACCCCTGCTTGAGGGCAGTGTGGGTAACAAAGAGCAGGACAACACTCAGCAGAGGACAATCAACAACAGCAGCAAACCAAGACCTTCCTGGCAAGGTGACCTTAGCAAAACACCCAGCCACCCCTGTCCCTGTCCCACAGCTCTGAAGAGTTTTTCCCCATGACACTTTGAGTGTTTCCTCCAGAGGAAACTTTTCCCAGTGTTCTGTTCTTGGAAATGCACTTGGGTTCCAGCCAGCTCACCGTATTTCTGAACTTCAAAAGACTTGTTGTAGGTGTGGCCCTGCATTTCAGCAAAGATGAGCCATTCCCCGAACACCGGCTGGTCCGACAGAGGGAAAGTCATATTGAC
Organism: Acropternis orthonyx; assembly: GCA_035583155.1. Taxonomy (NCBI): domain Eukaryota; kingdom Metazoa; phylum Chordata; class Aves; order Passeriformes; family Rhinocryptidae; genus Acropternis; species Acropternis orthonyx. The sequence continues at coordinate 2,826,557 of JAWWEU010000082.1, forward strand.
GATACCTGCAAAAGGAACCAGCCCTGTGTCCCCCTCAGACACTGCCAGGGCTGACTGAACCCAGGGGAGGCAGGAGAGAAGGTAAATAACAACAGAGGGAGAAAAAGTGACCAAACTCACCACAACAGAAGGGCTTCAAGTCGCTCCACTCGATCATACGAGACCCCCGAGGGTCCTGCAGGTGGGTCAGGGACGAGAAACATCACCGTGGGAATGAGGATCACTCACACATGGAACTCAGTTTGCAACAAAGAGCTTCACTTCGTGACAGACACACTTCACTACCAGCCCAAATGTAACTAATACGTGTCAACAATGATCTGGGGGTACTTTACAAGGGGTATTTGCTTTATGAAATTATTTAAGAGCACTGCAACCAAGCAGCAGATCTTCCACCTGTTTTAAGACACCTCTTTTGGATGGGATGAACTGACCTCTGGAGACACTTTCTCTCTATTCCTGAAGGGAGTTGTATGACCAGCAAGACAATTTTTACATTGTCAGGTGAAATTAATTGATGAATTGGAATCTGAAATTGCCAGATGAAATTAATCCCACTGGTTTTGCCAGCATTAAGTCTGTGCTGAATGCAAGCAAGAGGGAAGGGTGAATTCTTCTGCTTGCTGACAGCTAAACCATGGTTTAAAAAAAATCATCAAAAATAAGACTGGACACAGAAGGAACTTCTCATTCACCTGATAAGGAAGAAGACAGGAGCACCCTGTCCTTGCCATGAATTTCTGCTGTCCCCTATCCCAGTGTTTGGGTGCAGAGATGAGACTGGCCCTGCTCTGTGAGCCACGGGAAGGGCGGGAGTGGGTCTGATGGGGAAAACTGAGTGGGAATATTCCACTGATAAATACCAGGGAATTTACCCAGCTCCTCTCAAGCTGGAAAATGGGGATGGGTTTCTGAGACTGACGTAGAAAAGGAGGCTATTTGTTGATTTCAACAAAACAGCAAGACACAAACAGCAGCTAAAGGCAAAGGGATAGGGATCATTGCATAGGTTGTGTTTGGGAATGGCCGGGATGGGCTTGCAAAGGCACAAGCCCCACTCCAGGCTACGAGGTGCCTGCAGGTTTGGGAGGGGCACACAGATACTCACCACCACATAGGCTTCAATCTGCAAGAAAAAAAAGTATAACAAAAGGCTTTAGGAAACAAAGCTGCTTTTCTGCTTTTTGTGATGAACAGCTGAGTTGACACGAACAAGGTGTGATACACAAAGTGGCAGAGTTTGAGCATCTTCTCTTAGAGGAGCCTGAGAAACTCACGTTTCACCCACACATCTGGCTGGAAAAGTGATACTTTGCATATCTTCTACTATTTAAATAAGGCACAAGCCTGAAAAGTTCTTCGTCTGCTCTGGCATGTTTACGCCCTATTTTCCAACCCCCCAAAAGCCTGTACACTCTCCTTCAGTGGGAATATGACCAAGTGAAAAAACCTAAATTGCAAATACAATAAGCTATGACGAAATAAGTCTAAATAGGTTTAAAAAGCCAATGATATTTGTGCATAGATGTACATTAGAATAAAAAAACAGGCTACTAAGTATCATGTCATACTTTACAGTGGGGGGAAAAAAGTTTTCTTTACCCTGTCATTGACTGGTCTCAAGTCAGAAGTCACCATGAAGAGGTTTATCAACACTAAAAAAGGAAAAGAGGACATTTATGAGACAACAGAACAGCTCATCCTAGAAACTATCCCTGCAGAAAATTTGGCTCTAAAGCAGTCCTGGCACCTGGAACAATCTCCAGGGTCACTTTACCTTTCTGCTTGGGTTTATAGACAGGCTTGTCAGTCTGGATGAACACTGAGGACCCTTTGCTGTCGATGGTGACTGTGGTGTAGTTGTGGAAGATGTACCCCTCCTCTGCCAGGTGCCTGTTGCCCCAGACTTTGAGATGTGCCTGTCCACGAAGCCCTGAAGGCACCTGGAAAACAGACCAGGAGGTGAGGAAGACACAGGAAAAGCCTTGGAGGTTTTGTGGGGTGTAAGTGCCACCTAAGGGAGCACGAGCAGCCACCCCCTGCCCTGCAGCGTAACTGTGTGGTAGCAATAACACAAAAGAAGGACCTACTGGGTCTTCTACAACATCTAAACTTCAAGGGAGGCAAAGTCATGCTAAAAACATGGTGGGAAATTCTCTTCTGCCCTTTGTCACTCAAGCAAAGCAGTATTTGGTCTATAGGAGGATCCTCTGCTACACAAGGTGTGCTCCATGGGGAAATCAACCCTGCTGGGGAACACACAGCTCTTCCAACAGAGGAAAAAAAATCCAACAATCAACACAAAAATGTCCCCAAAACAAAAATTGCACGCTTACTCATTTCCAACTGGTTACTCAGAGAAACAAAAACCTTTTTAAAACCACCTCAGATTAAAAATGACAAGGCAAAAAAAATCTGATAATTCCAGAAGCAGATCACAATTTAATACTTCGTTCCACCACCCCCCCTTTGCACTCAGAGATGACAAGTCCAAAGCAAGTCCTAAGTTAAGAGAGCCAACACTTTTAAAGGCTTGTTCTTCAGTCCAGCTCAGTTCTGCCTACATTTGAAGTAACAACCCCCATCACTTGCACATCATTCTGTACTGCCACTCTTATCAAAGAGTCCAAACACAGAACGTTATGCTGAGCCACTGATTCTCTTCAGGGGTCCAAGGGCCCGACAGGTGAGCTGTGATGGGCCAAGGTTTGCTCTTTCCACTCTTCCTCTCGTGCAGGTTCTTTCCTCTTCAGTGTGTGCACTGACACGTGTTTGTCCCCCAGCAATGCCTGATGAGGCTGAAGGGAAGTCCCTCATGTTTTCACCAGCAACATCTCAAAATAATTGACACTCACCTTCAGTTTAATTGTTCCTTTATCTAAAACGAGAGAGAGAGAGGGAGTTATTCTCAAGGTAAGGCACAATTGCAGTTGAGCAGGAGACCCCCCCCCCACCACAGAGCTGCCACCTGACACACCCTCATCGCTTCACCTGCAGTAAATAATCTGCAGGGTGAGCAAACTGGACCCAGCAGAGTTCTCCAAAGGAAATTTGCTGCAGGTTTATTTACAATTTTCGCCCAAGGTAAACTGCAAAGTGCTCTGTGGTTGGAGAGTGCCACCGAGGCTGAGCTTTGGGCACAGGGCAGCCTGTGCTCACAGAGGTGTTTTGCTGTTAAAAGGAACTTGGCCTCTCTGGGGACTTGAATAATTCTCCAAACAAACCCTGGTGGGATCTGTTTTGATTGCTGGATACAGCCCTACCTAAGAGTTCTCTTGAGCATGTGCTGTCCACATGTGGAAGCATCACTCCTTCTGAATTACTTTGCAATTGTCAACCAATTTCAAAGACAACAAGGGGAGGACACAACCAGGGACAATCTGCTCCAGGAAGGGAAATGGCTTTTATATAACTCCCACTTTTAACACACAAAAGGGTTAAAACCTGATGGTTAAAGAGCCTGATTGCCTGAGCCTTGTCTACATCTCAGCTCACATCACCCCCAGCAAATTCACTCAGCACTAAGTCGGATGCAACCAAAGCACTCAGTCTTTTCTCACAGGGCAGGGGAGTCCGTCTTGGATTTTAAAGACTTATCCAACTGCACAAGTATTACCACCTCTCTCAGCAAGGCTCAGACCTGAAGATGGGGAGATTGCATTCCCAGTAATCATTTTTAATAAGGGAAGAAAATGAGGATGCTAATGATGCAGATTCATATTTTTCTTTAAAAGAAACTTATCTCATTCCCGATACAGCTCCCCAGTGACAAATATTCAGGCTTCAGAAGGAATGATACTCACTATAAAGCCCTTGAATGTCAATATCTCCGTATGCCTCAGTGTTCCAAAATTATTGGCTTGTCTGTTATCACACACATCAAAACCACAGTAACACAATCAGCTGAGGTGATGCAGCAGCAGCCAATTAATTAGATATTAGTTTGGCTCCAGTTCCATCACCACCTAAAGCAATGAATTGATCCTGATGTGTTCCCACAGCACCTCAAACTCGTTCTCAAGCTCAGAACTCCAGGACCTTACCCAGAACTGTCCCGTGGCCTCGTGACACAGTCTCTCCCTTGACCACCAGCTGGATCTGCACTGTTGTCTCCTTGACAGAGTTGAAGATGGTCACACTTACAGCTTCCTCCACCCCAGAGCGGAACACAGAGGGTGCTGCAATCAAATAACCCCTGAGGAGCACAATTGGAGGTGGCAGGTCAAGGCACAGCAGTGGGAGTGGCACCTTCACTTGGGAGCCACTTCGTGTACAGCAAAAGGAAAGGAGGGAACTACTTTGTGATGTATTTGCTCCTCTTATGGTCACATTTGTGACCACCTGTATCTAGTATGTGTTACTGAACGCAGGATGCACATAGAAACAACCAGTCCAAGTGCTTACAAATCCTTGGGATTTTAAAGAACCCAGTGATATCAGTGTTTATTGCACATATATATAACAAACACACTCATTTATATGTAGCAAACTAAAGACACAATGAGCTAATTATATTATAAATTATATAGAACAAACTAAAGACACCATGAACGAATTATATTACAAATTATATGGGACAAACCAAACATACAATGAGCTAATTATATTATAAATTATATGGAACAAACTAAACATGCAACCAGCTAATCATAAAAAACCTGAAGTTCAGGAAGGAATAAGGAAGTCCCTGAACCTCTGGTCGAGTTTTGCAGCTAATGCTTTGTTTTGAAACAGTTTAAATACTTTTAACATTTTTGCCTCGACTATTTTTCATGGCTTCCTTTTCACAGCTCAACTTCACAGAGAAGAGAAGGGACTCTCAGAGCTTCCTAAACGTCAGACTCACACACACACACACGACACACCTGAACTCCCAGTTTGCACAGAAGCAGCCCAGAAACCGCAGCTCCGAGGCTGGGGCTCAAATTCCCACTTGTTTTTTTTTTTTTTTAAAATTCGAACAATTACACCCTGCGAGTTTAAAAAACCCCGGCAGAAAGGCACTATTTTAGCAGGAACACACAGAGCTTTAAAGCCACCCCAGGCGACCTCCCAGAGATGCTGCAAGCGGAGTGTTTGTGAATGGAATTGGAATCCGCACCACTCCTCTGCCCGTGGCACCGTGCCATGAACTTGTCAGCTGAAAGCATTACAGGCTCAGCCCTTTGATGCATTGGGCTGGAAGCAACACATTTATGTGCTCTTCGTGACACACCTTTCTGGGGGTTTTTTCTGCCCAAAAGGATTTTTTTCGAACACGAGGCAATTCCCCAGATGCCTCTGCGAGCCCAGTTTCTCAGCCCATGCCTTTCTACAGTCCCACGGGCCAGGTCGCTTCAGCTCATGATTAATTATCACTTTGGGATGAGGATGATGGTGTTTTACAGCCCCCAAGTCATCTTTTATCAAATTCCAAGCCCATGTTTCTCTCTCAGCAGGCCTCATTGCCATGGAGATCCCATTACCCCCAAAGGAAGTTCAGAACTCTGTGGCATCCGAGTTAAATTGCAGGGGTACTTGCAGATTCAAAACCTTCTGGCTGCCAGGTTTGAAAATTCATCACAACGGTAATAAATAACAATAAAAAGTTACTACTGAGCCTGCAAATTCCTGGTAAGGAAAAGATAGCTGATCTAGTTGCAGAGGGGGAAAGAGTACCAGCTGCATTGAGGATGAAATGATGGGATTTAAAGTGTCACAGAAGGGCCAGCTCTGCAGTGCCATATGTGAAGCACATGTACTCACATTGTTCTGAACTGCTGAGCTCTTTCTGAAATATCAGTCCCTTGATACAACTATTTAAATCATTTTATAAGTGGCATTTGAATATTAAATATTTAACTTGGCAATCAAAGAGTTAACGTGACAGTGACTGGACAGATCCTTTAAGCACATTTGACTAACAGCTCTGTCAGGTTACACCAAAACTTGGCAGGACGTGAAATATTTTCTAGCAAGTAAGTGAAAAGTTCTCCATGGCACCCGGTTAATGCAGCTATTCACGATGCTGACGGGCTATAATAAGCGAGGGATAAAGAACAAAGCGAACCTTAATCAAAATTAACCTAAACGCACCGCAAGGAGCTGTAGGTTCCATTCCTTAAAAGCCAGAGAACTTTCCCCGCAGTTTCTCCCCGGCTCGTCTTCCCCACGGAACCTTCACACGCTCCTCGGGAGCGCCCAGCATTTACCTCCAGCCACCCCCAGCACAACACCCGGGATTCCTCAAATAATTGCTGGCAGATAAAAAGCTCCGCAGCCGCTCGCCGGGGCAGCTGCAGGCAGGTATTGCCTGGGAGCTTTCTCCTTTTATTTTTTTTCCTTCCCCCCTTTTCCCTTTTGCTCTGCACTTTCGCACCGGCGGGTACAAACGCGCCGCGGAGCCGCTGCGGGGGGACCCGGCGGGCTTTGTGCGCAGCCCCCCGAGGGCAGGGCGGCTCTCCCCCCGAGGGCAGGGCCGGGGATGCTGCCCCGAGCCCCTCCCGGTACTTACTGCCGGTCCCGGGGCTGCGCAGCGCTCAGGCTGCCGAGGGCGAGGAGCAGCGCGCAGGGGCTGCAGCGGGACATGGTGCGGCGATGGGGGCGGACAGAGGGAGCCTTTTGTTCGCGGCGAGCGCAGCCCGAGCCTCCTCCGCCGCCCGGGCTGGGCTCAGCTCAGCTCGGCTCGGCTCAGCTCAGCTCGGCTCGGCTCGGCTCGGCTCCGCTCCCGGTGCCTCTGGCCGCCGCCCCCGCCGCGTCCCCGCCCCCGGGCCGCCCCCTCCTGGCCCCGGTGCCCGCTCGGCTCCAGCCCTGGCTCTTTGTCTGCGGCTCCCCCGCCCGCCCCTGGCAGCGGGGCCCGCCCCGCACGGCCCCAGGTGAGCTCCCGCAGGGTCCCGCCTGGGCAGGGCTCTGACAGCGGGCTGGTCCCGGCTGTCGCGGGAGACCCACCCGAGCCCCGAGCCCTCCCGAGCCCCTGAGGTGCCACAGATGCGAAAGCCGAGGTTCCTCAGAAAGATCCCGGGATGCGGCACCCCCGGCGCGGTCTGTCCCCCGTGACAGAGTCTCTGCACGCCGAGGGGCTGCGCTGGGCACAGCCAGAGAACTGCTTCCCAACCCAAAACGCAGTGCCGGCACTGATGCTGCCCCATCCTCCTCCATCCCTAGGCCCGGATCTATCCATCTCCATCCCTCTGTCCCAGCCAGCGCTTCCAAGGGCTCGGGACAGGAGAGGGAGCTCTCACTGCACCAGCCTGAAGAGCTGCAGCCCCAGAGCGGAGCTCACACAAACCGGGGTAAGGCAAATCCGAAGCAAGAGCAGAGACTCCAGCTCACAGAACAAATGCCATCTCAGAGCGATGGAGTAAATGCTGCATATAGATACCGAGGAATGATTTCTCCCGTCCCTGGTGGAGACAACCCAGGCGTGCCAGGGATCCCAGAGATCTCCAGGAGAGCAGCATACTTGCCCCAGCAATAAATAAAACCCCTCATCGTAGGGAGTTTGTTTCCCCCAACGTTTTTTCCCCCCAGTACTACACACCTGGCTTAAGGTAAAGTACTAGGAAAAGAGAAAAAAATTATAATCTCTTATTCTGGTTAGCTCCAGATTTGAACCTCAATTTCATTGCTTCTAACAGTCACTGGTATGGACCACAGCGTTTTATTTAGCAAAAATACAGGTTTGTATCCAAAAGTCAGCCCAAGAGTTTCCCAAAGTCCCTTCCTTCTGGCTTCTGACAAGAAAAAGAGCAAGTTGCTAAAGCTGCTGTTATTTTTCTCCCTCTTAATTATTTCAGCCACCACATTTTTCAGTACTGTCATTCCTAGCTACCACATTTTCTGCAAGTCAATCCTAAAAAGCACGAAGTCATCAAAAGGAACAAGGATTCCCTGATGACTTCAGCAGCAGGACTCGGAGGCTGATGAGTGGTTAACCAGGAGAGAAATAAATGGTGTCTAAATTTTTATCTTATTTCAAACTTACACTCACTTTAATATGTCTTCCCTTTCAAATAAAGTCAGTAACTCAGTAGGTTTTTGACAACTTCAGATTATCTTCATTAATGGATAACACTGCTAGATGTGGCTACATTTTCCTACTGGAATCCAACCTAAGCCAGCCTTGTCTTATTTTTGTGGAGAGCAGAACAAACCTAGAAAAAGAAAGAAAACACATCATGACAAATTAGACAAGATTGGACTCTCCAACCACAGGGATCACTTCCCAAGGAAATGAGGCATTGTGAGAAGGAACTTTAATTAGAGAGTATATTAAAGGGGGAATGTTTTGGGTTTGGGGTTTTTTGTTTGTTTGGGGGGCAGGGGGGGCGGTTTTGAGACAAACTGAAACACAAAAAGAAAAAGCAAACTCTGGTAATTCCAAATTCTTTTTCAGCTTCATCATATTGTCAGACACATCCCCAGAGCTCTGATGCCCCAGTGCTTGCCTTCAGCAGCAGCACTGATGTCAGGCTCCTTCCTCAGCGTGACACTGCAGGGCATGCTGGAATCCTTCAATTAAAGGAGGCAAAATGGAAAGGAAGCATCTCTGCTGTTCTCACGGTGTGGCAGCCTGAATTGAGGTGCAGTATCTCACCAACCCAAGCCATGACTCTGACAGAAGCCCTGCAGAGATCAGGTATGTTGGGGGCCAAACAGCATCATGCTTTCAAAAACATAACACTTAATCCATAACCTTTCTAGAGCAAACAACAAATGGCCCATTACAGACTCATGTTGAGATCTACAGGGTATTTACCAAAATACATCCTGACACCCACATTTCATCTCTGAGAAAGCTCTGGGAAAGGACTTGGAAGAAGCAACAGGATTCAGCACTGAATTGATGAATGCAGCAAAGTGCAGTTCTAAAACGGAGCTCCATCATCTTCAGAATAATGAACAAACACGAGTATTTCTACTTTTCAAAAATCACATTTAGAAATTATCCCAAAGTGGAGGAGGGCCCTTTTGAATCATTAACTGTTTTAAAGATTGCTTCTCAACTGAAGATTTTCTGTTTGATATTTACTGAGTACAAAAAAAATCTCAGGCAATTACAGCCTCTACAGACTGCAAACCATCTTCTAATTATGAAAGTATGTGCAATCCTGTAAATAAGGCTGGAATCAGCTTGGTGGGGGGGGGTGGGAAAGAGGCTTTAGATATAATTTCAAACTATTTACTTACTGAAATGGAATTTTCTGGGCTTGCCAAAATGAATCCCATTCAGTGTGATGCAACAGGTGTTGGAATTCCAGCAGCCGCCTGCAACCCCACATCTGGTAACGGTTAAGAGTTTAAAGGCAGTTCTGTAAGAGCTGCTTATGTATAAAAGCCATTCATCAGTCAGATCTATGGGCCATATTCACCCCCTGTGCATAGCTCGGATTTTTATTTCGTTTACGGAACACGTAATTCTGCTCCTCGTGAAGTCTGAGGAATCTCAGGCACTTGGAAGCCTGTGGGGCTGCCCCGGTGGCAGAGAGGTGAGGGAGGGACAGGGGATTAGAGAAGAAGGTGTGAGTGCAACTCTATTGGTTCTGACTGGACCTGATTTACATCCTGACCACTTGCACAACCTCATCGTTACCCTGCAGAAGAAACGATGCCCTCCATGTCTCACCTATCTCATAAATAAGCTGTTTGCAGTGTGAAAATTATCAGGCAGGTATAAAATAAAAAGCACTGATTTTTCAGTGCTGCCACTCTCAGCTGTGAATCCTTTTGCCTCCAATTGCAAAATACAAGTCAGTAAGATTACTCAAAGAATCAAGTGGTAGGACCACAGCATTAATAATTAGCCCTTGTTAACTGCCTCAGTATGAGTGTTGATATCAGCTCATCACACAGATGATCAGATCTGAAGATATAAGAGGGAATACCTAAAAATGTTAAGAATATACATGTAAATTATGCACATAAAAGATGTACTAAGCCCAAAGCTATTAATTATTCAGTTTTGTGTTAAGTCCTGTAAGCACAAGATTTCAGTAGAAGGTGGGTGAAAGATAAAAAGCAAGTCAGCAGTTTCCAGACTCATTTGTCCCCCCCTTCCCAAAGGAAAAACACTTGTCTCAGTCATTACACACCACCAAACAAGAATAAGGTCTTACTTAATTTTTACAGTATTACATTCCTGGTAAAAAAAGCCACTCCCATTCTTTAACTCCCAGTTTGGTTCTCCCTTTATGTTTCTGTGACAGCCAAACACAGACGGCAAATGCAGACACTGGTAAGCGCAACCCGAGTGTCCCAGGCTCTGCCACACTCCTGTGAGCTCCCCAGAGACTGCACCAGGCCAGAGGGGTGCAAACCACACTGATCCTGCCTCCCAGGAATACAGGCATCTCCAGAAAAAATTATAAGGAAAGGATAATTAAGGAGCACGCTTTAAATTCGAATGTAATCTGAGTAGCATATAACAGGATAATGATATTGAGAACATAATTATTAAATAGTTCTGTCAAAAATGGTTATCATTCCTCTGTGGAACAGTAGAGCCTGATTTTTCACAGTAATATAACATTTAAATTCCTGACTGAGTCACTGAAATAATACTAGGAAAGCATTCAGAGGGGCAGACACTCATTCAGAAGGAAGAGCACCGTGTTTATCAGAAGGGGTTGTCATTGTCACATATTGGCAGAAACAACCTCCCAGTTTTCTTCTCGACCCCAACATGTGGCTGGTGAAATACAAGTGTGTGCATAGTCTGACTGACCAGTGGAGTCACCTCCCACATGAAATGGATACTACAGTGAGGAACTGAGTTTTGATGTTCTACGGGCCATCTCCAAACCCACGTTATCCATGTAAATAAAAAGATTAGATATGTCTGAAGAGGCAAATCATGTTTTCTCCCTAAAATAGAAAATTCAGGATTTAAGCAGGAAACTCGATAGCTCTTGTTTATACATTATCACAGAATTATTTTAAAATAAGAGGCATCTGAGACTACCCTGCAAACCTCGTGCTTGCTTTACAGGCCACACACAAATGCAGCGGAAGAAACAACCCAAACTCATTGCTGAGAGCTGAGCAGGAATGCTCACATAATCACTGGAAATGCTCTTAATTGGTGTGGCTCAGTGGTGCATTTCAGAGCTGTTAGATCTTCTGCCACTCTGGGGCTCTTTTCATGTCCTGGCAGCCCCAGCCCAGCCAGCAGTTTGTTTATCATATTCAGGATGAATTTCCGGATCTCCAACAAAGTGGTATTTACTCCGAGGCAGGGAAGACTGCAGTAATCCAATAAGTTCTCATTAGCCTAAAATGCAGAAACATCTGCTGGGGTCATGAGCTGCTGAGGCGCTGTTGATGAGCACAGAGCCAGCTCCGTCCGCAGCAGCGAACAAAGGGCTGCGGGGTGGGGTGTGGGCAGGGGACACCCGCGTCCCTCCGGGGCACGGGGCAATCCTGCTTCCCTCCGGGGCACGGGGCAATCCTGCTTCCCTCCGGGCACGGGGCAATCCTGCTTCCCTCCGGGCACGGGGCAATCCTGCTTTCCCCCGGGGCACGGGGCAATCCTGCTTCCCCCCGGGGCACGGGGCAATCCTGCTTCCCCCCCCGGGCACGGGGCAATCCTGCTTCCCCCCCCGGGCACGGGGAACGGCAATTCCAGCCAAAAATGCCTTGACTCAGCCTTCCCGAGCTGCTGGTCAGTCTGGCAAAACCCACCGGGGAACTGAGGGGAAACAGGGTGAGAGCTCCCCAAGACCCACCAGGAGCCAGGCAGGGCAAGCTGCAGTGCAAACCCAGTTTTAAAGCTTTGCCCCTGTCTTTTTAGACAACCTTTTATTGTCTAAACAACAGTGCTTCCACTTCTGGGATCCCCCTTCCACCCTGGGCTCGTTTCTCAACTGCTTTCAGTTTTTAGAAGAAAAAAACCACCTTAGAACACATGAATTTTAACAAATGGTCAAGAAGAACTTCTGGCCTAAAAGATGAATAAATAGGTAATAAGTACTGCACAAACTCAGAGAAATAAAAAGTAAATCTTCATTGGTACAAGTTACGGAAGGAAGAACATTATTAATTCTAGGAGGGAAAAAAAAAGATTGATAACCAGAATAAAAAAGAGCCCTTAATTTGTTTAGGATTCCAACCGATTTAGAGCATGTGACATTGTCAGAAAATAAGTGGAAAATACAAAATAAGTGGTGTCACATCTGTTTAGCTCCTGCTCCAGTGATTCTGCAGTTCTTTGTTGTTGTTTGTACAGTGTTAAACGACAGCATCCAATTCTGGGGCTGTTTCAAGGTGGAGGAGCCTTAAAACACTTCTGCAAAGAGCCAAAACACAACCACCACTTCGGGAGAACATTCAGAAAAAGCAAGGAGGGAAAGCCACAGTTCAAAACCCTTTCCCGGAGAGGCTGAGCTCACACACTTGTTCTGCCGTTTGTGCAAAGGCTTCCCCAAGTTTAAGGCGAAGAGCGGCCCCACGGCGGACAGCGCCGGCTGCTGTGACACGAGGAGCGCACAGCGCCGGGCTCCGCATTGTCCCCGGGACTGCCGCCGTGCCTCGGGCCGGGCCAGGGGGCTCGGCCGCCGCCTGCAGCTGCGGGAACGAACTGCCGGCCGGGCACCGAGAGCCTTCATGGGGATCTCACGGCGTTCCCCTTCTCTTCAGAGGGAAAATTTGCATGGCTGGCTGCTGTTTCAGTGACATCTGGGTGTATAGAGGCACAAACAATAGAATCGCATCCTCTTCAGTCAAGTGATTTAAGAGTATTTCTTAAAGAAAAATGTACTTTTAGAACAGCAATGAAATCCTAGGAAACATCACGAAATCCTAGTTCCTAGGATATAATGATATGTCTGTGCAGAGACATTATTATCAAGACATTACAATGTGGATCTTAATTTCATCCCTTCCCTCTCATATTTAACATTTCATGCCTTTCAGAGTCTCAGAATGACATACTGATCATAAGGAGGTTAAAAGTGTCAGGAAGCACAGCCCAGCAATAATCCAAACCTAGAAAAAACAGAGCCTTTCTACCCACATCTCCATCCACCAAAATCAACCAACCTCCTCATTTGCAGCTAAGCTGACTCTGCTGGGCAAAGCTCCCCATCCAGTGGCCAAATCCATGGATGCAGCTCCTGCTCCTGACCCAGAGCATGATCCGTGTGCAGCACCTCAACTCAGGAGCTGAATGGCAGCACACGCAGGGAAACCCCCACTGCAGATCATCCAACACCTCCCTGCAACAACACTGGCTCACGGATAAGCTGCTGCTGAAAAAATGACACTGCCATTATATACAAGGAGGGTCTGAACAGTTTGTTATATACTGGCTCCTCATCCAGGGCATGGCACATTCCTGATCCAATTACTTAATTGACTTCTAATTTTTAATCGAAGAAGACCAAGAATCTAGTTAGATCCTTAGTCATACAGGAAGAAAGCCTGAACAGCACTTGAAGAGATGCAAGGAGAATACTCCAAGTGTTGTTTGAGCAGGTCAAAAAGCCTTATAGACACAGCTTAGGCCAGAAATGTGCCACTCTGAACACAATACAAAGCAAAGCTTTTCAAAATACATCACAGAAAGAGGTTCCACAACTTATAAAACACAGGATACAGCATGTCTTCCAGAGAAAAATGCATTCCATGTACAAAAAAAAGTATGTTGAAGAAACATGCCAGATCTGGCATGTATGTCCATAGCCCAGCACCCTCCTCTCCAGAACTTACTCAGTAATTAGGTTTGCTGGTTCTCTCCACATTCCCAACCCTCTGGCCTCAGCACTTTGGGTGCTCATGGCTCACCATTGGGACCACTTAGTGTGTGCAAGTCCATCACTGGACTGTGTAGTACCAGCCTAGGTAAGCCCAGAAATAAACAGAAGCTTCTGTAGGAAATCAGTCAGACATGAAGGCTATTGACATAGCAGTGGAAAATAGTCTTTATTATTAAGAAGAGCAAAACCCTTAAAGAGGAGTCAGGTTTATACAAAAGCATTTGGGATTTCAATAATTTATTTGCAAGGCAAATTAGGCAACAAGTTACCAAAACTTCTCACTCACTGAAAGTGTCCAGGCTCCTTCCAGGTATCAGCCTTACCACCTGCTACCCGTGTAGCTTTTCCTCCCAGCACATCCAGAAACATGGGCCAATTCAGAGTTTCTGCAGAAGCTGTTCTCTGAGTGACCAATGATCGTGCTGTGCATTAACACATAGGTCAGATTTGCCAGGAATTACATTTCTTCTTGTTTACCTTTCAGTATTGTCAAGGCAGAAAGTGATGAAAAAGCTGTCAGAGAAGTCCACGTTAGAAGAGAGCTGTGATGTGTCCCGATGGGACAGGACGCAGAACAACACCCCATGTGCTTGATCAGTGCTGCTGCTTTCATATCCCCATAGAACCAAAACACTGGGCAAGTGTTATGGTCACACACGAAGCAGAAGGATAACAAGTCCACTGGCATTGAGTCAATACCTACCCAGCAGTAAAACTATACAGAAACTTAGTTGAAATACCAGCATTTCACAACATCTAGTCCGTGATTCTCCTCACACACACTCTGGTTATGCAGAGAAACTTCTTTACTGACTGCAAATGACAGGTTCTGCACTTCTGTGAAGTTCCTGGAACACATGAGCTGAATCAGTGACTCTGAAGAACAGCAACTTCTGCTTTAGCCCAAAGACTACGTGCCTGGACATTCATGTCTTTCTCCTACTATGGCCTCACCAGAAGGTAAAAAACCAAAAAAAAGTAAATGTGAATTTTCTTCCCAAAGGCAAGAACCCAGAGAAGAGATGAGGCAGTTTGCAGGAGGGGGAGATGAGTGGCCTTATGGTCTAGCAATCTTCAAAGATTTTAGCTATAATCTCTTCTGGGGCAATGAAGGAAGGAAAGAACATGTCATGCTTTAGTTCTTCCTCACCCTCCCAGTGATACTTTGTATTTGTTGACACAATACTTGAGGGAAAAAAAACCCTTTTCTGTGTTCCCTGTACCTCCTAAAGGATGATACATTTGCAGGGTTGTTACTTAAGACAGTGTTTCCAGTTCACTTTTCTGCCTCCCAGAGTTCTCCACTCCTACATATTTGCACTTACCAGGTCTGTTGTTGCTCACTGAAATTCCCAGCTAAAGTGTCAGAGAATGGCACACTAAAGGAGTTCACTTGAGATGCACAAACCAAAACAAAGCCAACCACCCTACTCTGACTGTAGGTGGGGCAGGGACAGAAATGCAGGTGGCTGCTGTAAAGAGAATTAAATTTAGTGCCACCAAACCCTCAGTTAATCCTCTCCCAGCCTGTGTCCTGGATGTATTCTGGCAAGGTCTACAGATTTTCCTCTGAGTCAACAAGTCTTACACCCAGTTTTTGTAATTACCTTTGAAGCTCTTCACCCAGTTTCTGAGATGCTTCTTTAAGTTCTTTCAGTGCAGTAAGTGCTTTTGCACAGTCTTCTGAGTTGCTTGGCATGATTTCTGTCAGAAGCTCCTGTGTGATCATTAATTGCTTTCCTAGTTCATCTGCAAGATGAGATGTTAAAGGTATTATTAAAAATGCAGTGGCATCAGTTAATACAAGATAATGACAGCTGGAATAACCCAGAGACAGGTGACCTAGACGATATGTTTGTTCAGCTTTCAAAAACACACCGTGAAACTGTGAAAGCCAAATTAGTTTTCACTGCTGTCACAAGCACCAACAACGGGCTATTAAAATTGCTAATCAAGCTCTCATTCAGAGTATGTCAGATTTTTATAAGACAAATGCAAGAGAAGAAACAAGCTTTAAACATCCCAAATTCTCTGGCCAGTTACATGTATTGCTGTTGGAATGTACCCCCCATGTAATCTATCCAGTCATTTCCTTCAACATTCCCAAACCAAAACAAATGGACCTATTCACTTCAAGTCATCTTACAAGAATTCTGAATTCTTCAATAAACTTTTTCATTTGTTTTAAACTGCAAGATTATTGTAAATTGTTTCTTGCAGACCAGCAGTTTAAAAATGTAGCTTTCTGTCTAGACTTCAATACAAAACCCACGCACTGTTTTATTGAACGTTCTCTGATTCAAGACAACACACAAGAATATTTAAGCTCCAGCTCTACAAGAAACATGAGCAAGTCTACCCAGGTGACTGTATCTCTCAAACACAGAAACAGGAAGAGATCACAGCATTCCTACAACTTATTCATACAGCAGGAACAAGAAAGCAGGAGTAATGTCACCAACACAGTCAAAATATACAGAAATTTGCTACAAAAGGTGTATATGAAGAATGATCTAGCTTAGAAAGTTAATTTTTTCCCTGCTGCAAGATAAAAAATTTGCTCAAGTGCAGTGAAGTGTTTAAACAGAGATAAGAATTATACACAGCACAACGTGTGACTCATGCTGCAGCCCAGTGTCCACACAAAATCCCTCCAGTGATCACAGACAGGTGCAGCAATAACACTGCAAGAAGTTTTTTGAGCATAAACCCCACTCTTTCTGAAAGTAAATGTGGCAAATCAAATTTTCATACCAAGGTAATTTTGCTTATCTCCTTCTATGTGAATGTTCCTTATGGGTAATTCATGTCTAGTGGCATCCAGGGAGGTTGCAAAGCTTTTGTATTGGTCTTGAAGCTGTTCACAGACTGGAACAAGGGGAGACAGCACTTCCATCTGAAACAGACACACGATGAACCCAGACTTCTCCAAAAGCAGGTACTTTGTAATTACAAAGCTGGCTCAATACTGAAAAATCATTTGTAAAAAAAACCCAAAACAAACACCACTCTGAAATGGTCACTGGCAGAGGAATTCAAGAAGTTTGTGCTACAATAATCCTGTCAGGGTGTTTTAACAGGTTTTTCTTTACCATCTCAAAATGCTCAGGTCAATACCAGTTTGTTTGGTCCTGTAGCTCAGAGGCACCAGCAACACAGCAGGCAAAGGGGTTTGTATTGGATGCTTTGACTACAGTTAACAAGTGTGTCCTGCAAAAGCCTTGATTATTGCAATGCATATTTGTTAAAAAGAAAAGAGAGATTCAGTTTTGAAAATTAATTGTTCAAACATTAATTATTCATTAGCAACCTGTCTTCTTGCAACCAGGCCAGAGTTACTGCCGGTTAACAAATAGAGATAAAGACAGATAAAGAACACAAGATACTCACTTCTCATTAAGGGTTGGCACCTCAGCTCTAGCAGAGAAATCTTCTCTGGATAAAGGACTGCTTCACACACGAGCTTGTTTAAATGTAAGAGAAGCATAAATTGTTCTAAAGCCTACCTGTTTCTCTAAATCTTCACTGAGCTTCTGCTCCCTCTCTTTAAGCAGAATTTCACGTTTCAACTCCCAGAGCTTCTGCTGTTGTCTCTGCTTTTCTTTACACAACATTATCAAGTTTTCTTCTGCTTTTTCCTCCAGCTTGGCAAGTTTTTTTTCTCCCTATTACATGCCAAAAATATTCACAATTAAAGCAATGGTACATCTAAGGAACTAACATATTCTGAATAAACAGACGCCAAGACTCAGACCAGGTCAAAGAGCTCAATTAATGGAGACCTCACATAATAAGCACAGAACATCAGAATTAAAGCCCCCCTCAACCCCCTTTCCCCATTCCTGCTCCTTTTTGTAAAGGAAAATACACACATACAGCACTGAGGGAACAAAGTCACTGCTACAGCCTTGAACCCCAGACAGATTCATGCACAGTTTTCCCAAAACTTTTGCATCCCCCTAATTCCTAAGAATCAGCACCAGCTTAATAAACTGGCACCGAAATCAGTCTAAGAGTTTTCAAAGCAAGTAATACAGTTTTACAATCATAAGCATATACAGTCACAAAAACCTAACTTTGATGGATCAGGAAGCATTTAAGAAATTAAATAATTCCTCAATATCGACCTGAAACACCAAATACTTGACTGATTCTCACCTTTAATCTTATGTAAGTTAAAAGCAGTGCCTCAGATTCCAGCTCTGCCACTGGATCACTGGAATCAGTTTCCTTCAGAAAACAAAAGAATATCAAGTTTGGTATTTCAGCAATTGCTTTTTCAGTGGTCAAATTAATTACCAAATAAATTACCAATAGTCCAATTTGTGCCTGGAATCATCACCAACAAGAGTGAGTTCAATCAGAAAAGTCTGGGTTTTTATACAACTCATGTTGAGTAAATATACCTCTTTGTTCTTTGTTGCACCACCTTTTATAACACTTTCAGCAGATTTTCGTAATACTGGTAGGCCATTTGAAGTTTAGTCCTACACTGAATGAGATCCCTAAACAAGGCACCTCAAATTAGGTTGAACCCACATCAGTTCTCTACGCAAAAATGTCAGAAAAATCTCAAAAATAATGTGATAGAACTGAACAGGACAGGAATGCAGAAAGAATCCACCTGAGGAGATGTGGAAGATTACTGGGCTATGGACAGCTTTGGCCTTGAGAGGATGCACCTGTAGGCCTGGGAAAGCAGCAGAATGAGAAAAACAACCGTGGAAAACAAGAGTGTGTTTTGAGACTTGCCAGCACAGGGAGAGATGCTGACTGCCTATCAGAGGATGGTTTAAGACTGATGGACAAGTATACCTAACCAGTGAGATGGAGCTTACATGTGGGTGGACAGTAGAAAAATAATATAAAAGGCTACACTTGTAGTTAATAAAATGGCTTTTGCTCTTGCTGGAAGAAGCCTGACTCTGCACCGTTTTTGGCTGTCACAAGGACATGCCATAACTGGAACAGATTCTTTGCCATAATAGACAGAAGCAAAGCCCTGGTCAGGGCCCAGATACCTGATAAACAAACCACACATTGCCAGCACCAGAAGTGACTCCTGCCAGGAGGCTTTAGATCATCCCAGGTTAGGTAATCCAGGTTGAAGATAAACACAAAATCTTCATTTTACACATTTCAAAATAAATATCCTTACAAATGAAAGCAGTGAGACTCACCTCTGCTTCAGTTTTCCTTGTCTCTGTATCTTCTTCTTGAGCAGATTCTGAACAAACACCGTTCCCGTGGACAGGTTTATCTGTGTCAAAACAAAGAAATTAGTGGTCTCTTCTACCAAGGTCTACAGGGTAGGTCAACATCCCATCAGGTTCTTTAAAGGCAGAGATAATTCCAGAATGATTATGTGTACCAGTAAAGAAGACCTGTGCTCTGTTTTTGGCTCTGATATACTCGTGAGCAGATGTGGATCACGTGAACGTTTAAGTGACAGTTACAGACAGATATGATCCACTTTTCAAAAGAGCTGACAGTCTAACACCCAGCTGTTATAGGAACAAAGACTTGAGAGGACTTTATTCTTTAATTTTTGGTCTTAAACAAAAACAACAGAGCCCCCACAGATTGAGAGGTGAATTTAAACCTCAAAGGTCTTAGTACCTCTGCTTAAGGACACTTGAAATAACATTCACTTTATTTAACAAAATCCTTTTGTGAATATACAAGAATACAATGATTTCTTATCACCAAGTTTCAGCATATACATTAAAATAATAAGCCCAGAGACAGAGTATAAATGGAAATTTACCATTAATAGCTGAAAGATCAAGGTCCGGTAGCTTAACGTTTTTTTCACCTAATAAAGTGGACTGCAAGTCACCTTTCTCAAAGGAACTCTGATTTGACAAGTTGTGGTCAACACCTGTAGAGAGAAGCTCTTATCAAACGAATAGAATTCGAACAGGTTGTGCACACAGTCCCATGTTGCAGAGGCCCAGAGAAGCTGACTTGAGTTACATCCCCCCGAGCTCAGGCCACACCACGACCTTAGAAATGCTCCTCAGGCCTCAGCCTTGACACACCCCACCTGGACTGAGCTCCTCTTGAGCTCATCAGAAACACTGTTCCCAGAACCTAGTGCTGTCTAATGAGCACCTGCTTTTTAACAGCCTTGGAAACCTAATTTTCTTGAACCTTCAAAGAAAGTTACCAACTGGAATTGCACCCAGGATGGAAAATTACCCTAAAGCCCACTCTCTGATGACCCTATAAACACTGGCCCACAGTGAGACCCTTCAAGCGCTCCATTCCCAGAAGATAATGGACTAATGTGTATGTCTCAAACATCTTGGAGCCAACCAAGGACTGTTAGTAATGACAGACAACAACTGTTGGCAATAACCATGGACTGTTGGCATTAACACACAGGGAGAAAGGTCAGGATTGGCTGAAGAAGGGGGGCAGAGGGACAGGGCAGAAGCAGAGCAGCATCTTTCTGTGAGAAAAAGCCACAACACTGTACAGCACAAGCACAGGAATGATTGGCAGCAAGTGGACAAGGATTAGAAGGTGGGATTGCAACCACCAAGGACTCCCAAAGCCCTCCAACCCATTTCCAGAAAGACCTGAAAGAACAGACTGTGCATGATAAATAACTTACATAGAAAGAGAGAGATGTGTCCATAAACAAGGAACACCCCAGGCCCAGACAGTGCCCCCCGGGATCCTGAACATCTCATCAGCTGCACTGACACAGCTGGATCACTGCTGAGACCAGGATCAGCATCCCCTCAGCTGGGTTAACGCTGGAGCAAGGGCTGGTGATCCACTCTTTTCTTTCTTTGCCTCTCTTTTTCTCTTTTCCTTTCTTTAACTCATCTCTCCCTTTCTATTTAACCTCTTTAATTTCTCTTTTCCCTTCACCGTACCCTTTTATCCAAACCCCACTGCCATGTGCTTGTACAAGTCAGGTACTACAACACCAATTTCCAGGCCAAGTGTTTAATTTGCTAATAAAACCTGCTGATGGTTCTGTGGACCCTCAGACTTGTCATTCCTCTCAACCAATGAGCACTTACCAATCTTAAGTGCTTCCCTCCCCTTACAAATAATAACTAGCAGTGATGCAATACAAAATACCACCATCTTAGAGTTGTTAAGAGTTTCACAGGTTGGAAATACGAAAGAAGAGCTTTTAAACACTGGTAAAACCTACCAGCAGAGGTTTCACGTTTCTGAGAAGGAACTGATTTTGGTTTAGCCCCAGAAGATGGTCGGGCAGCACCCAATGAAGAGGAACTCGCTGATCCGTCCTGACAACCAACAAACAGGCAAGACACAACACAATCAGCAATGCCTCTCGTCTTCAGCTTGAATGCCGACAGCAAACAGCCACAATCCCTGGGCACCTTGGTGCTTTGTAAATCACCCACGCACTCCCAAGCTTGTATAAGCTCCCAAGCTCCTTGTAACACATCACAGCCCTCTCCTAACCCCCGAGAGTCGGATTTTTCTTTGCCCACGCCTCGCTGCCGCGCCTCCGAGCCGCCCCGACCCTCGGCAGCCCCAGGTACCTTGGCGTTTTTCTTGTTGTACTGCAGGTAACGAGACGGCACCACTCTTCCTCCTGGAGAGAGGGGCAAGGAAAGCTCAGCCGGGCCCGACGGGCCGGATCCCCCCCACCCCTCAGCCGGGCCAGATCGAGCCCCTCAGCCGGCTCGGATTCCCCTCCTCAGCCAGCCTGGATCAATCCCCTTGGATTATTCCATCCCCCCCACCCTCAGCCGGCTCCTATTCCACCCCTCAGCCGGTTCTGATGCCCGCCCACCCCTCAGCCGGTTCTGATTCCCCCTCTCAGCCGGCTCCGATCCCCTCCATACCTCAGCCGGGTCTCCCCCTCAGCCATTCCCAGGCCCCACCTCTCCCAGCCGGCCCGGCTCCCCCCATCGCCCCGGGACCCCACGCCCACCTTTCCGCTTGGTCTCAGAGGCCTGCCTGCCCTCCGCCGCGGCGCCGGGCTCTCTCCTGGGGGAGGACATGGTGCGGGGGGGCAGCGGCGGGGCCGGGCGGGGGTCGCGGCCCCTCAGCCCCTCCGCGCCGCCATCGCGTTTGAACCGCCGCGCATGCGCGGGGGGGGGGGGGGGGCAGCGCC
>JAWWEU010000082.1:2848562-2904991 GCA_035583155.1 Acropternis orthonyx
CTGCCGTGAGGGGGAGTGCGGGGGTGTGTTGGCCAAGGGGTCTGTGAGGGGCAAGGCCGGGGGGCGGTTCTGAGGGGGGTGCCTGGGGTGGGCTCTGAGGGGGGGTCGGGGGCTCGGGGCCAGCCGGGGGTCGGTTCCGAGGGGCTGTACGGGGGTCGGTGCTGCGGGAGTGTCTGGGGGTCCGGTCTGAGGGGTGTCTGGGGGTCGATTCCCAGGGGGTGCCTGGGGGTCGGTAGCAGGCGGGGGGAGCCGTGGGTCGGTTCCGAGGGGCTTTGCGGGGGTCGGTCCTGAGGGTGTGTCTGGGGCGGGGGGGGGGGAAGGGTGTCGGTGCCAGCCGGGAGGGAGCCGGGGGTCGGTTTTGAAGGGCTGTCTAGGGGTGGGTTCTGGTGGTGTTGGGAAGGGGGTCTGTTCGCAGGGGGAGTGCCTGGATCTGTGCCGGCTGGGGGGAGCCGGGGGTCGGTTCCCAGGGGGTGTCTGGGGGTCGGTTCCCAGGGGCTGTGCGGGGGTCGGTACTAAGCGGGGGGAGCCGTGGGTCGGTTCCGAGGGGGTGTGCGCGGGTCAGTTCCCAGGGGCTGTCTGAGGGTGGGTTCTGGTGGTGTTGGGGGAGGGGAATCTATTCCCAGGGGCTGTGCGGGGTCGCTGCGGTGCTGCTGACCCGCTCTGCACCGGCTGGAGGTGCCCCCCGTCTCTCGGGCAGATCCCCGAGCGTGTCGCTTCCATCTCCTGGTACTGCCATCTTTCAGCCGCGAGACCTTCTGCTTTTGCTTTTTTTTTTTTTTTGTTTTTTTTTTGTTTTTTTTTTTTTTTTTTTTTTTTTTTTTTTTTTTTTTTTTTTTACGGACTCCCGGTATGAACAGCCTGTAACCTTCCGCATGCGAGTATCTCAGCATCTTTCAAGGGTTTCGTTAAAACTCTCGGGGTTCTTTTGTTTCTCTGCCTGCTGTCGGGGCGGCTCTGGGGCAGTTTTGCTGCTGCTGTGCCGAGGCTGTGCTTTATCGTGGTGACCATCGCTGGCCAGTTGATTCATGCCTCGGGCTCTGTGTGTGTGTCGGTAGCGTTCTGGCTTTTCGGTAAGCTCGGTTTTGCAATCTCTGAAAAGTAAAACTTTTGTAAGCTGAGAACATCCTTTGTTACATGTTTCTAGACTAAAAGTAGCAGAGCACTACCCTGACTCATGGCTCTCCTGACCGTGCAGCTGATATAGGTGTGTGTGTGATCCCAATGTAAGATGACTTCCCAGTGTAATTTTTAACCTTGTTTTCTATTTTGTAAGTATTTTGGCAAATTCTTACCCACCTTTATTTGCAAGTCCCGTTTGTGAAAAGCGAGAAGCACTTTGGATGCAAATGAGCTCAGTATTCTTTGATTTCACCTTGTGGAAATGGGTGGCAGTGGAGCAAAGGGCTGGAGATGATCTCAGGCCTCTGGCAGATGCAATTAGCCTTTCAGAGATGCCATCAGCATCCTCCCACGTTACTCCTGGAGGTGGACTGGTATCGGGGTGGCTGCCGAGCTGTTTGCAAATGAGAGTTTGTCATGGGTAATTAGAAACTCTTTGATTTCAGGCCTGTTAGCTGGAATGCATGGCTGGAGAGCTTGCCCTAAAGTAACAGTGTGAGCTAACCCTGCATTCTGGTTTAGGATGTTGGTGTCACACTCATCGAGTTGTAGTAAACCCTTGATGTCTTTAACTCAGAATCTTGTCGGGAACAGATGCATTTAATGTAGGGGAAGCAGTTTGGGAAGCTTTTAATGCATGTGCATATTCATATTAGCTTCAAGATTAATGTTGGCTTTTTTTAGAAAAGGGTTCATCTTGATTATGTTTTTTGTCTTTGAACTACAGTGAGATTGTCTGCCTGGTCTATATTTAAAGTCCAATATCGTGGTTTTCAGGATGGTGCATCTTAGGCCACTTCCTCAATCTTTAGTCTTTACTTATTAACAGAAAATTTGGGAGTTTCTGCAGTAATGGGAAGGAACTGTCTTTGTAGAACTGTGCACTTTGAGTTGGTTGGGGTTTGGGGTTTTGGGTGTTTTTTGTTTGTTTGTTTGGGGGTTTTTTTGTTGTTAGGCTACTTGAACTTTTGTCTCAACAGAAGTTTTCTCTTTTCCCGAAGTTGGATGGTGCAGGTTGTGCAGTGACAGGGCAGCTGTTTGCACAAAGAGCCCCATCCCAGGTTTGGGGTTTCTGTAGGACTGAATAATTCAGGAAGAGTAAGGGCAGCTGATGAAAAATTTAAATGAGGTTCACCTAGAGAGTAGTGCTTTATACAGACAGAGTTTTCTGACCAATAGCGATTCAAACATTAGACCTCTTGAATACTTCCCTGTGTGAATAGCTGTTTGACTCACACGCACACTGTTCAATATTACTGATGCTAAATATGGCCTTTCCCAGAGAGAAGGTCAAAGGGCAGGATTTGCATGTCCCAGGCATTTAAAAAGGAAAGATTCCGCGGAAATGCACAGTATTGGCTGTCTCAACAGCCAGGGGAAAGAGGGAAAAATTCTGATTCAACAAAAAGTTTGTGGGTCGGTACTTTTTTATGAATTTGGAGGCTGAAGGGATTTATCACACTTGTAAGGACAAGGCCTGTTTATTCTAATAGCAAGGAGAAGTAAAGCCTGAGATGCTGATAAGGGTTTATTTTTATAATAGGGAGGATTAGGAATATCTTTATGTCAAAAAATGAAAATTCAAAGGTTGTTGCCTCTAATATATTGTGTTTTCTTTGTGTATCAGCTGACTTAAACATGGCTTGTGGAGTTGCTTTTATTGAGGCTTTATTGTGTTGTGTGTCTCTGATTACCAAATGAAACTCAATGCAGATTCTAGAAAAATCTGCTCTTCCTTGAAAGACCAAAAATGTTAAACAATAAAAGGGATTTTCAAGGTGTTTTTGACACGTGTATGCTCCGTTCACACAAAAGCTCACTGTAAAGTTTCTGTAAAAGATTTCTCATTGGTGTAAATGCAGCATTAGAACAGTGACATTTTTGCTTCCTTTTGTTGACAGCTGTAGTGCTGTTTAGGATAAAATTAAGAAAGCTACAAAAGGTGATAGAATGGGCTCCAAGATTCTCTTGGCTTGTGTTCTTTACCTCTAACCCTCTCAGCTGTTTTGCCTTCGCTCCTGTTTCCTCGACAGGGCTGCACTTCCCTTCCCTCTGAATCAGGCTCACATGTAGGTGTGTAACCCTGACATCACACCTTCTGTGAGGTAACAACATGTAACAGACCTTTAATGTCACTGTAAAGCCTCATAAGGCATCCCTGTCTTGAGGTGGGACTGTGCCTTTGAGTCACTCAGAGGAAGCTCTCTGTGCCTGGGGGTGGCCGCAGGGGCTGGGCTGGGCTCTCTCTGCAGGGAGCAGGTGACTGAGAAGGCACTGCCTGTCCCACCGGTGATTTGCCTGCCTTTTTCCTGCCTTGCAGTGCAGCTTCTCCCTTGTCAGGCACTCCAGGGCAGTAACTTCCCTGCCAGGGTTGATTGCAAAGAGGAGTTAAAAATGTGCTGTAATTTTGTGTGGTCCATTCAGAACTGCTCCTTTTGGAGGACAAAAAGCCAAGAGCTTTCAGTTAAAGAAAACCAAGGATCTAAAGTTCTTTAGTGGGGTGGAATTTTTTTATAACCAAGAAGAATGTTGAAGTGGGACTGGAATGAGAAGTAATATTTAGGGAATCTACAAATATCTGGAATACTGGGGGAAAATTAAAATTAATTATGGTCAACTAACAGCACCTTCTGTCCTTACGCCATGAGGTAGGACAAGGGTCTTTGCCTTACCTGTACTGCACAGTTAATTATGGAAGCTTTAAAGTATCTCTCTAGGCTGTTTTGCTGGAAATTCCTTGCTTTGGAAATCAAGGAGCAGTAATAGCTGGATATTTTTGAAATTGCTTTGTGTTTTTAATTTGATCAGGCAGAGCAGCCCCTTTTGGGGAATGATCATTGGCAATTCTGGTGTTTAAGAATATTAGAGGTCAAGTACCTGTGATCCATTTCTCCTTTTCTGTTGAAAATTGCTTGGTGAACAACGGGAGGAGGCTGAATCTCTGTTTAAGGAAAGCAGCACTGGAAATGTACATGAAAATGCGAAGAACTGGAATATTATGAAGTTCATCCTCACCAATTTTGCTGTAATGGTAGTTTTCCCTTTTTAGCTTCACTGTGATTCACTGACTAAATATGTGGCTTCAAAATATGGCCTTATTTAAACTAAACAGATGCCCTGCACTGATTGGGGCGAAGTTCTCTGCTAGAGTTCTGGTTGAACAGCGTTGGCTTATTAAAAAATTAATTGGTATAATGGAGTCGTGAAAACCCTCATAAAATATCATCAAAATTACCATCCAGAATTGGAATGTTTTGTTTTTTCTATTAAAATTAATTCTGAGCAAAAAGTAAAGTTAGAGGTTTTTTTCTTTTACTTGTAAGAAAGGGTATTGAAAGAAGTTGAGGTAACTGCAGAATTTCCACCTACTGAAAGAACCCAGCAGTGGTGGTTGAGCTGCAAGGTTTGCTTGGTTTCAGTATTACCTTCCCTCTTGTATTTCTTCTTTTTCTTCCAGTGTTCTCTGCACCTGAATTCAGGCTTGTGCTTCCTGGGTGAGCCAACTCACACTGAATAATTGCTTTAACTGCTTAGAATTTCTCTAAATAATTGGAGATCATAAAATTAGAAGGAATCATTGCAATCATCTCTTCAGACATAAATGAGAAGATGGTACCTAATTAACTTTTCTAATTAAGAGGCACATTTGTAACTGGAGACAGGCTGATTTTCCACAAAGACCTTTGGCAGCCAGACCTCGTGGTTAGTGTCAGTTAAGTTTTTTGCAGTGCAGTTTAACCTCCTGGTGACTGTTTGTGTCTTATGTTTGCCTGAGTTTGTTTAGCTTCAAATTCCAGCCTCTGGCTCGTGTTGTGGCTTTGTCCTCCAGGCTGGTGATTGTACCAAACTCCAGGTCCTGTGCAAGGGCTGCCGCTGATAACAGTCTCCTCTGTGTGCTCCTCACAGACAAAGCTCGGAAAGTGTTTGGCTGTAAGGGGGTATTTTCTAACAGATTTTTTTGTAGTTGTTGCTACTCCTATCTCAGCTTCTTAGTTGAATTTATCCTTGGTGCTGTATTGGTCACATATCTTCCAAGTGCAAGGGTGACATGGCTGCCTCAGGAAATACTGATTTATGCTTATCTGGGGGTTATATTCCCTGTCATGCCTGTGGTATTGTATTAGAACAGTGTGTTTAAATGATTGCTTGGTATAGTTTTTGGGTCTGTTTCAGGATAACTCCCATTCCATCCCTCTGATATGGGTTGTTTCTTGGATAAATTTGAAGTTCTGTGTCTGTAAACGGAGTTGAAATTTGTTTAGCATTTGTTTCCTGGCTCCTGTACCACTGACCTATGTAATTGATTTAACTTTATGATTATTTGCTGCCTTCTTGATGTCTCTGATACCTTCTTTATCAGTAACTATTTTCTTTCTTTTAGAACCATCATGAAAATGTTTACTTTGATGCCAGGAATCCAGCTTCACTAGGAACTAATCCTCCAATTACTTGAAGATACCCTGTCTTTAGTTGAATACTGGGACTCATTAGGTAACCAACTTATAATCTGTTCACTGAATGCTCTTCTGCTTTTATGTTCTAGTTTGTGTCTTGAAATACTGTTCAGTGTGAAGTCAGAGGTCTGTGTCTCTTAGAGCAGTATTGCCATGAAATAAATTTGGTATCCTTGCTAAGAAAATCACAAGTAGTAGGAGACCAGCAGGTTTTCTTCAAACCTTTGTAATGGTTGGACATTCTCAGACAGAAGAATTGAATTTTGCTGTCATACACACCTCAGCAGACCCTGCCAGCTGTCACATTGCTGCTGGCTGTAGTGGCCCTGGGTTTGTCGCTTGCAGAGAAGTGACATCTGCATTCTGGTTTCCTCTTTGGAAAGTGCAAGCTGGGATCTTGAGCAATGCACCACATTTTGGTGGCTGACATGAGACAAGGTTAGGAAATGTGTTCTAGTGAAGTCACAGGTCAGCACCGAGGTTCAGCTCTTCTCTGTTGGCAAGAAGCTGGTGCCATGATTTTCAGGGAGCTGTTGTGGCCAAAATGCTTATTGAGGGGACTTCCTCTCTCTTACCAGACTGGGTGTCTGAAACTAATTGCTGGGGGGTGAAAAAAGGAAGTCTGCAAAAGGCTGTCTCCGTAGAACTAGCTGAGTAACTGGAGAGGAAAATGGTCACTGTTGTTCTATTTCTCCGTCTCTGCTCCAGACTGATCTTCCCCATGAGCAGCTGTTTGCTGTAGATTCTACTGTATGTCAAGGTTTGAGCCTTTATACTTTAAGAACGTGTAACACTTGCATGTCAAAGATGCTTCAGACTTATTTCCTGGTCAGTGATAATTACAGGAAATGGAGAGGGGACTTGGAGCTCACTGCTCCAGCCTCCTGTGTGAGCAGGCACTTGCAATGAGCCCTCCTGAATGAACGAAGAATGAAATTTAACGGGGAAAAAACCTTCTTGGGTGGATCCCACCGTTCAGTCAGAGATGGTTTGTGCTTTGTCTTGCCATCTGTGGCTTGCTCAGCCTTCCTTTTGATGAGTAGCCACTAAAAGTGACCCAGCTTATCTAACAACATCTTCTGTGAGCTCTGTGTTCAGAGTTCCCTTAAACAAGCTCCCCACTCAGAGGCTCTTCATGAGGCACAACTATGTCATATGTTTCTGTGAAGTGATTCATTGCTTGCAGTGGAAGTGGCAGCTGAATGCCTCCAACTCTGCTGATTTTAATTTGAAATGATTACTCTCTGTGGCCTTGTGCAAGTTCCTGTGCAGTTGTTTAGTGGCAAAAAGTAACTTCTTTGGCATTTCTCTGTCTCTTTCCTCTTTTTTTTTTTTTTTTCCTTTAATGTATTTGGCATGTAAGCGTATAATTATAACACTTTGTTCTTGAAACAAAAATTGAACTGCTATTCTGGATATGAAGTTTTACAGACTTGAAACAAAGGGGTACTTCATTATCCTTCTCCTTTTAGTACCCCTTGATAAGCAAATAAACTGTTGAGCTAAAGCAATGTGAGCCAACTTAGTCCTGGGGGCACCGAATTGCAGGTGAGAGGAATATCACCAGAAAAAGCACAGAGAGTGACTAAGTCTGGAGACTTTTAACTTGGCAGTGAGGAAGAGGTTGATTCTGAGGGTGTTGATAGGTTGAAGTTGATGTCTGGCCTGCACTGAGACTGAAAGGAGCAAAAAACAATCACAGTGAATGATTTTTGGAGACTCATGAACGAGGCTCCCAAACTCGGTGAGGGAAGAGTTGGTGGGATGGGTGTAAAGCCTTGTGAATGAAGTGGCTTGTTTGGGACCTTGCTTACTGCTGAAAAGTAGTTGCCACAAGACTAATTTTACTTTGTTGCCTAAAATGGAAGATAAGAGGCACCTTCAAACCTTTCTATAGCAAGGATGTGGTTCACTCAAGTGAAACGAGCAGTCTCTTGTCTGTGCCAATGATGTGTGTTTGAGAAATCCCTTCGG
The DNA here is from genome assembly GCA_035583155.1 of Acropternis orthonyx. Lineage (NCBI taxonomy): Eukaryota > Metazoa > Chordata > Aves > Passeriformes > Rhinocryptidae > Acropternis > Acropternis orthonyx. Next base: position 2,856,110 of record JAWWEU010000082.1, read on the forward strand.
TGTGTCAGAGGCAGCGACAGCAGCGGCTGCTCAGCCCAGCCAAGCCTTGGGCTCTGCTTCCTCTGAGCTTGTGGGGTAAATGCTGTGCCTGTCCTGTACCTCTCATGGAAGGAGGTCAGCTGGGGGAAATCAGGGAACAAAAAGGTGGATCTCAGTGTCAGAACCATCTTCCTCCTTGCACCTACGCTCTGATCCCTCTGCTGCAGCTCTTGGCTGCTCTGAGCTCACTGCTGAATTAGGAAGTGACCACAAACCCTGTTTCTGCATCAAGCTGCTTGTACAGCTTTAAGGGAGAGTTTGTGTGGGAGGGTGGGTAAGTGCCCCTGTGGCCATACAGTGAACCAGAGAATGTACCTGGGTTCAAACTAACCTGGGGAGACAAGGAAGTTTTAATTTGGGCTTTTATCTGGGTGATTTTGCTTTGGCTGAATGAACATTTGTGCTGCCATAATAGGGGGAAGGGGTGGCATGGGAATAGAAGGGGAAGTGAAAGGAGGATAAGTGTTGTGGCAGTTATCCATTCCATGGGATATTCCAAACAGGCTGCTTGAAATAATATCACAGATAGTATATTTGTTCTTTAATAATTTAGCTACGTAATAACTGTGTTCTCATCCTCCCCAAAATACCTAATACCTGTTGTGTGCACTTTTTAACACCTGATTTTTCCATTGTTCTTTTTGGTTTTTTTCCCCCAGACAATGGGCACTGCATATTAAGCAGGGCTGGAAGACTGAAGCCCATCTGGGGACAGAATGAGTTTAAAAGATGCTGACAGTGCAGTTTGCCAGGCAAAGGCAGCCTATAATCTTCAGATTTACCCCCAACTCTCAACAGAAAGTGCTCCGTGCTGCAAAGTGACAGCAACCAAGGACAGCACATCCTCAGATGTCATCAAGGACGTGATCAGCATCTTAAACTTGGATGTCTCGAAACATTATGTGCTCGTGGAGGTGAAGGAATCCGGAGGAGAGGAATGGGTACTTGATGTGAATGATTCTCCTGTTCACAGGGTTTTGCTTTGGCCTCGCCGTGCTCAGGATGAGCATCCACAGAAGGATGGGTACTACTTTCTCTTGCAAGAGAGGAACACTGATGGGACCATCAAGTATGTCCAGATGCAGTTGCTTTCCAAGGAGACGGATGCGCGGCGGTTGGTGGAGAGGGGTTTTCTTCCGTGGCATCAGGAGGACTTTGATGACCTGTGCAACCTCCCCAACCTGACAGAGACCACGCTCCTGGAGAATCTCAAGTGCCGCTTTCTCAAGCACAGAATTTACACTTATGCAGGAAGTATCCTGATTGCAATTAACCCCTTCAAGTTCCTGCCCATCTACAACCCCAAGTACGTCAAGATGTACGAGAATCATCAGCTCGGGAAGTTGGAGCCTCACATTTTTGCCATTGCCGACGTGGCGTATCACACAATGCTCAAAAAACATGTGAATCAGTGCATTGTTATTTCAGGCGAAAGTGGGTCTGGGAAAACCCAAAGCACAAACTTCTTAATTCACTGTCTCACGGCACTGAGCCAGAAAGGGTACGCGAGTGGTGTGGAGAGAACCATTCTGGGAGCTGGACCAGTCCTGGAGGTAAAGTTCTGCTCAAACTGCCTTCTGTGGAAACTGGGCTTTGAAAACTTCAAATAACTGCTGCTGAGTGCCACCTTTGAGTCTTTTTAAGCCTCAAACCCACTTGGTTTAGGCTTAAAATGTCACTGGTTTAGGCTTGTCACTTGGTTTAGGCTTAAATGTCCCTGGGCTGCAGTGGTGTTTGGCAGCATCACCCAACTGCCTCTAATTGATTTTCCTTAACTAGGCCTGCTGTTCAGTTGACTTCCTGTTGCTTGTAATTTATACGTGATTTTTATTTCCAACACTGAATACTAATATTGTGAGACAGAGGTTACCTGTGTTTTCCATCTGAAAGCTTTGATGGCATTTGAATGAAATGGCAAGCAAATGTTTTGCTAAAGATCCTTCCAGTGAAGCACCAGCTCTTTGGTATGATCCTGCCTTTGTGTGTGAGCATGCCCTGCAGCTCTGCACTCACTTTTCGAGGAAGTTATTTCCTTTCTACAACTCTTTTGGAGAGGGCAGCATTGTTAGCTGGGGAGAAAGGGGGAGTCTGTTTTGGCTTTTAACTATCACAGCATTGCCAACAGAAAGCAAAACTAAACATGTGAGAAGGAGGGGGCGCAGCTGGTCTTGTATTAAGTAATGGCAGGACAAACTCAAACTGCTCCCTTAGGCTTCACCCTCTCCTTTTTATTCTCCAAAAGGAAAAACTCTGCAAGTGTGGATGTATGCAATGGTCAAACCGAGTAAAGTCTTCAATAGCAAAGAGCTTGAACACGGCCATTGTAATTTAATAGTTTCAAATGTAGCAACACTTTCATAAAAAGGAGTGCAAGCTTTTTTTTTAAAGGCTTTCCTGTAAAGAATGAGAAATATATGCAAGTTCTTTTTTGCCTTGCTTTCTGCTACTTGAAAGGAGAAGTAAAATTGAGGCTTGTTGGTAGCTGGAGTTCAAGTTTGCAGCTCTAAACAGAAAACAGGAAGGGGTCACTGTGGAAAGCCCTGTTTGATCAGCTGATCTTTGTGCCTTTGATAAATTTAACTGTTTCATATCCTCGTCTGCAGACAGGATACAGCTGTGCCAAACCAGGCAGAGGTGGAAAACCCTGGGTGCCTCTGTGCTCAGAGAGAAATGCACATCTCTCTGGTTCCAAACTCAGATTGCCACCTTTGCTGGAGTCACAGGTTGGGGTTTTGTATAAATGGGAACATTCAGGAAGAGATACTTGTGATCTTCTACCCTGAGATTGGTTGTCTTAAGTACCACAACTTCTTCAGGCTTCCACTGAGCACTTAGGAAAGCTTTTCATGAGGAAATAGTCTTGTTAGCTGAAAATCTGATGGCTGACTGAAAGCTTAGCTTGCACACTTGCCAAATGGCCCCTAAGGTGGCTGTTGGAGTGTGTGTTGCCTGAAATGAAATTCTCAGAAATTTCTTGCTCTGCTTCTCTCAGGGTGTTTGTCAGTCACAAGCTGATTCAGTGTAAGCCTGTCCTCTTAAATATCCCAAAAGATTAGAGAGTTCATGGCAGTAAATATAAAAAAATGCAGGAATCCTAAAATATCTTTCAGAATTGAATGTATATTCACGTAAATTCAGGCATCAAAAAGTGTCACTATGGAAGGTGTAGAACATGAGAAGTAAAACGCAGTTTCCCTGATTGGATACATCAGAGTGGATTCAGCTGGCGCTGAAACTTCCATGTTTCCCGGTCATTATTAAAAAAAAGAGTCAAATCCTGGTCCTGAGGAGGGATGCACAGAAAGCTTACATTGCTGTGTGGAAGTTAAACTTATTGCAAACTCCTGTCACTTTTAAATCCATCTGTGGTGACTCACTTTGGGGTTTCACTGAAGGGAACTGAAGTGCTACAGGGAATTTTTCTTGAATGGATGTTTCAGGGGATTTTTTTGCAGTGTGCCCAAACTATTTGAGAATGTTCTGTTTAATTAAGTTTTATTCTGAGTCCTCATCAAAGATGAGAATGCACTCTTGACTAAAAACCTTCATGATGTAGAAATGGGTTGCGTTTTGGGTCAGAACTTCCTCATTTCGGTGGTGTAAAATGTGTCTGTTTCTAGGCTGACCTTGTGTAAAAGTTCAGGGGGTTAAGGCAGCCACTAGCACAGAGGTTTGAGCATGGTGAGGGTGTTGTGGAGGTGGATTCATAATTTTATCAGGGAGCTTGGAAACATAATTTTTACTGAGTCCTGTTCCTGTGTTGGCTGATTAATCTGTTCTCAAATCTCCAGGTGATTTGCAGATAAACTCTTGGTAATATTTTAGCTCCTTATTCACAATTTCTAGACTTTGAGGAATGGAGTTACCAGGAAATGAGATTTGAAGTTAAATGTTGGTTGATAGTGCCTTTTTAAAGGTCTGGGAAGTGAAAGACATGACACTGAACCAGCAGAGTTAAAAACTAAATCGGGTATCAGCACAAGAGCTGTCACAAGGGCTGGGGAGAGGAAAGTGGTCATGGGTCAGCCCTGAGCCTCAGAGCTTCCTGCTCAATCTCAGCTGTTTCTCAGGTTCCCTCTTGGGGGTTTAACAAGCAGAGGTAAATTCCAACAATTCTGGTTGCCTCTGGCACTGTGTGCAGCTTTCCAGAGAAGAGGAATCCAGGGCTGGCCGCTTCCATGGGACTGTGGTGCTTCAGCACAGCCCAGAGCTCGGGTTTGTGCTGGTTTATAACAGTTCATGAGACACTCAGTTGCTTTAACTCTCAGATTATGGTTTTTTTAATTGTATCTCCAGGCTAAGGGAGGTAACCTCTAGTGAAGAGCAGTTTCTTTGAAATGGGTGGGAAGATAAATATAAACTCCATTTTAAGATACTCCTGAGTTTTTCATCCCCTTCTAAGTCCAGTAATTAAATATAGTTCCCTGACTTGGAGTTTTGCCTTCTTGTATTGAACTGCTAAGTTCAATTTACTTACAACTGAAATCCTAATAAGGAATTTACATTTGGGAACTATTACTTGGGTCAAATTGGGAACAGTGAATCAAACCTTGGGGAACAATTACTTGGTTCAAATTGGGAATAGTGAATCAAAGCTTTGTTTATTTTATAGAGCCTCAAACAAGAGAGTGAAACCTTCCCCTACACACTGGAGAACTTTCCAATAAATTAATATTTTCCTTTTATCAGGGAAAAATGTTTTAACTGTGTGTTTTGGCTATAAAGTGCACAGTGTGCAGTCAAAGCCTCTGAATTTATTTTGGAAACCTAAAGCGAAGTTATTCTTCAAGCCAATTAATTTAGTAGAGTGGCAGAAAATTGAGCAAGGGAATAGAGGGAATTGGAGCTTTGTCTTCTGGCAGCAGAGCTCCCCTTGGCTTGCCTGCCCTCAGTTGGAGCCCTCGGTGTCCTGGGTTTATTACAGAATTCCAGTTACTGTGTGAGTGTGCTGACAGCTCATTTCCCTCTGAAATGGGAGCTGAGGAGAGATGGAACAGATGCTGGGGGAATCATCATTTTTCATGTATTACTTCAAAAATCATTGCTTATTCCCATTTTGGTTGTGTTCTTGAAGATTTCTTAATGCCACTGAACCATTCTTTGGGAAGAATTAAGGCCCAGATAAAATGGAAATTCAGCAGGAAGCATTCATTGAGTGGTCTTCTAAAGAAGAATTATTACTGACAGCACCATCAGATGGAGGGTGAGATTTTCTGAAACTCACCATGTTAAAAAGCTTTTTAAATGTAATTGTAGAAGGTTTTATGCTTTACAATTCCGGGGAAAGCAGAGTAAAGCCATTTGCTGCCAGCTCTGCTTTCTGCATGACAGTCCTGTTGTGCTGGTGGCTTTGGGATAAGATGGATTGAAGCTTCCACTTGGGTTTTCATTTGTATTTGCCTTCCAAGTCTGCACGTGCATTTCGTGGGTGTAGCCAGTTCTGTTCCAGGGAAAGTGGTTGTTTGGAGTGATTATCTGCATGTGTTTGTTTTAAGAATCGTAATCAGAGGAGGAATGGAACTTCCTTTTTTCCGTTTGCTTGGATGTTACTGGTTGGGTTTTGTTGTAAAAATACCCTGCTGCTTTTCCCTGCTGCACACAGCTCCTGGGAAAAAAATCACCTTGTCCTTTTTAGAGTCTTACCATGGGGATTGCTTGGAGCTCCTGGGACATCCCCCAGCACACGGAATAGCAAAATTACCCTGAACACCACAAATTCCCTGTGGGTGAGTGGGCACTTCACAGCAGGTTTGGGAAGACCACTGTTAAAGCAAGTTCATCTCCAAAGGAGTCATTTCCTCTTCCGGGGTGTGGAATTTGAGTCTTCCATGCCATATTAGATGGGTCTGTGCAGTGGGGGCTCTGCCACAGAATCAAGGGGTTTACACGGAAATCTCAGCAGCTTTTTCGGGTTTTGGCCATTCGTAGGAAAGAAATAAATGAGGTTTTTAGTTGTGTTCCTGTGGCTTGGTTTTGAAGGGGCTTTGACAACAAATAAAAGGAGAATTTGATGCTTTTCTGAATACTTTTAAATCTGTTACTGCTGTGGGAGTTTTAAGTGTCCAACTCCAGTTTATGCCTCTTGCATTCCAAGGTAAGAAGATGGGTTGGATGACTTCCTGCCTCCCAGAATAGGCTCTCCCAGCTCTAATTCCTGCTGCCCTTGCTCTGAGATTTTTGACTCACCCTCTTTTTATAAAGCTGGTGTTGTGCACTGGAGTGATTTAGTTTTAGTTTTTTCTTGTTTTATGTGCCTCCTCATTGACTCACAAGGGAAAACAGTGAATGGATTTGGTTATATAAAGGATTTATTTTTTAGCTGAAATTGTCTCTTGTCCCCTCACATCTTTTGAGTTTATTTCGTACTCATCAAAGTGTATTGAAGGACATGGTAACAGTGATTATTAGAGTTTGAAGTTAACTATTACCAAAAAAACCCAACCATTCCCCACCCAGAATGTTAACAGACTTGGAATGTTCTTTCAAAAGTTGTAGATGTTCAAGACTCTTCTGAGGAAACCATTCAGTACATGAAAACTTTCCTAAAAACTGTTAATATTAGATCAGCTTTTAAGAATTTGCTGTGTGCTTTGGCCAAATACCAGACACATGAGATCATAAGAGCCTTTAGTTTTAAACTGTATTCATTGCTTACATGAGTAATCACTAAGAAAAGTTTGTCAGGAAGCCCAAGTTGTGGGGTTTCTTAACTCTGTGATGCCAAAAATTAGTTCTTACAAAAGACTGACAAATGTAGCTGTAGTGTGGTTTGGTTTCTTGGATATAAGCAGTGAACTGATGGTTAACTGGTGGCTTGGTGTAGAAAACTTTAGAAAGAGAAGGTTTTTGTGGGATCAGTTTGCAAGTCCAGTATTGTGCAGCCTGGCAAAGTTCACTCCAGCAGATTTCCCAAGGCACAGAATGGGAAGTTTGTCAGAGAGCCAGATTGGAGCCACTGTCCTGGAGAGGAAGAGGGCTTGGATTTACAGAGCTGGCAGTTTGCTCTGCTCCTGCCACAGGGCTTTCATTTCTGGTTTGGTCCCTGTGAGGAGCTGACCTGCATTTTATGCAGACATTAATATGCATGTGCATGCAAAGGGGGCTCTGAAAAAAGAAATCGGAATGGTACTTTGTTGGATGGAAGTTCCAAAAAGATACTGATGGCTGGTCAGTGCTTCCTTTGAAAAACCTCAGTGGGAATGCTGTTGGCATTGTAACATGGGTGGCGTGGTCTTGGAAAATCCAGAGGCTGAGCTCAGCCACCTGGGAGATGCTGGATAGAGATCCTGTCCCTTCAGCCTTGTGCAGGCACCTCTGGATACAGGTCCTGTCCCTTCAGCCTTGTGCAGGCACCTCTGGCTGCAGGTCCTGGCCCTTCAGCCTTGTGCAATCACCTCTGGATACAGGTCCTGTCCCTTCAGCCTTGTGCAGGCACCTCTGGCTGCAGGTCCTGTCCCTTCAGCCTTGTGCAGGCACCTCTGGATACAGGTCCTGTCCCTTCAGCTTTGTGCAAGCACCTCTGGATACAGGTCCTGTCCCTTCAGCCTTGTGCAGGCACCTCTGGATACAGGTCCTGTCCCTTCAGCCTTGTGCAATCACCTCTGGATACAGGTCCTGTCCCTTCAGCCTTGTGCAATCACCTCTGGCTGCAGGTCCTGTCCCTGCAGAAGCCTTTCTGCAGTTACAGCACAGTCACCCTGCACAGGGAGAGCTCCTTTAGCTTATTCCTTTGGGTCAAAAATAACAGTTGCCTGAGGAATTATGAACGTTCTCCCAGTTTATAGAAAGTGTCTCAGGCTCTCTGAACTCGGAGGCAGCTGGTGGTGGAAACCTGCTTGTAGGAGAGCTTGGAGAACCTGTTTGGGAATTAGTGATCCAGGAGTCCCACTGCAGGATGGCTGCAAGTCCAAAGCCAAAAGAGAGGGGAAGGCTTTCAATGTGCTGATAAGGTGACTGTGTCCAGCCCTCACGTGTCATGTGCCCCTGCTCCGGATGTGTGTGTGGAGGAAGAGGGTGGCATTTCTGTGCAGTCATTCCCTGAGGGTTCCATATTAGGGAGGCGGATTTCCTAGTGGAGGCCTTAATTTCTTGGGGCTTTAAGGGGATTATCTGTGGCAGGAATGGCTGGGGACAGCCTGCCCCAAGCAGGGGGTTTTGGCAAATAATTGCATCTCACACAGGGTTTCTTCTCCAGGTGCTGCATTGCCAGCATGGCACAGGTGACAAGTTCCTCCTAAGCTTGGAACACAAAGTTGAGTTGACAAAGTTAAGGACATTCCCAACAACTAATTCTACTGGATTTTGAGGTGTAATAAGTTACCTTTATGGTTCTTAGCATGGTTCGTGCAGAGGATATTCTGTGTTATCACAGGACAGAAGTGTTGGAGATGCACAGTTAGGGTTTAGAGATGCACAATTAGGGTTTCTATTTTGTAATTTTCCCCCTTTTCCTTGCACCTCATAACGAAACTACATGTTCTGGTGTTGTGTAGCAGAGCAGCTGCCCAACGAGTGCCTCTATAAACCAAAGTGTTTCTGTTGATCTTTTCCCTGTGTTTTGAGTACACAACTTTGAAAATTCCTGGGCTAGCTTTATAAATGAGATCTTAACATTCTGTCTCACTTTAAAAAAAAAGTGTGGCTTTTGTATGAGAGGCAGTTTCATGATAATTGCACTGTCTTCCAGCTGAATATCCTCTCTAAGGTCCTAATTGTTAGGGACTGAAGCTGATTTGTGCTCTCTAGCTGTGACAACCTGTCTTGCACTCTTAAAAATACCCAAATGTATTATTCCCTTCCCTCACTCCCTCAAATATTATTGCATGTGGCAAATAATAAACGTATGTAGATTTGTGAGGAACATGGGGGCTTCCTCAGCTGCCTTTTTGGTATCCATGTGCTGCTGTTTCCATGGTATTCCAGGATTATACAGGAAGCTAATGGAGGTCTGGACAATGAACAGAAGAGCTTGGAAAACTGTCTGTTGACGTGTTCAGTTTAATTACCAATTAACTCTTTTTGCTCTTTTGCAGGCATTTGGAAATGCAAAAACAGCACATAACAATAACTCCAGTCGTTTTGGGAAGTTCATTCAAGTCAACTATTTAGAGAATGGGATTGTCAGGGGGTAAGTACAGCGGGAGGGGGGTCTGGGTGATCCCTGTGCTTTTGGGGACTGGGGGTGTCAAATGCTGCCCTGGTGAAGCTCTGCTCAGTGAGAAGGGCTTGGGACTCTCTAACTGAGCTTTGGGGAATTATCAGGTGATGCACAAGATCCTTACTTTGCTGTACAACTGGGGAAGAAGTTGCTGCTGCAGCTTTGCCTTCATTCTAAATGAAGGCTTTTTCCTAACGCTCCATTTTGCATTGAAAGACAGAACATCTGAATTTTTAAGAGGAGTTGGAGAGAAGTGAAATAAATTTGAGGAAGCCATTTTAAAGAAATTATTTAAACACCAGTTACAGAGATACAGAAAGCTATAAAATAATTACTTTAATTGAAATTGTGTGCTTATATGAAATTTTCTGTGCTTACCTGTGCTGGTTCTGCTGCACTGTGGAGTGTCAGGAGCCCTCACTGACCTTTGTGCTGCTCAAGTGTTCCTTTCATTTGGGTCATGTTCATGTCTGCAGTAACATAAGTGACTGGGAACTCTGTACCACATTTGCTTTGAGTGTTATTTTGAACAAATTTGGCAGCTTTTCAGACCAAGTCACACTAGCTCAGGAGGGTGGGTACAATTTGAATACACTTATGTTGTCTTCAGCACGAGAAAAAGCTACTCAGACTTTGGCCTTGGTTGTTGTATCCCAGTCAAGGAGTTCAGATCCTCGTTCAGGAGGTGACTCTGTCACACTGTGGGGGGATTTCTGGCTGGTTTCCATTCCAGGCTGACTATACACACTGTCTTGTCAGACTGAGGATCACACCTGGCACGTTTCTGGGGGGCCTTAGCTGTTAATCTCCCAGGATAACATGTTGTTGCCACATTTTGTGTCTTGTTTCTGTGTACAATTTCCATCAGCACTTCCCTTGCTTTGTCTGCCTGTTCCCAGTTATCTCCACTAAAGCCAAGCACTGCAGAAAGATGTTCTGAGGTATTTCTCTTTGTTCCAAACACAGTATGGGCCTACTGAAATTCCTTGTTTAGATTTAAGTTAGTCACTAAGTTATGTATATTTTAGTGCAGATCTAATTGTTTGAACTCTCTTGGCAGTTGTTGCCTGATGTCTTCTGAGGTCTTTTCTTTTTGCCCTCATGCTGCTTTCATTTTCTGTGGCTCCTTAGGGCTGTTGTTGAGAAATACCTGCTTGAAAAATCTCGTCTGGTTTCTCAAGAAAAAGATGAAAGGTAAGAGAATAATACAGTTTTCCAAAAGAATTCTCTTCAGGGGAAGAGTTTAAGAGCATCTGAGGTGTGACTTTTATTTTATTTTATATATTTTAATGAGGGAAATGTATTGACTTTGTAGGAACTACCATGTCTTCTATTATTTGCTACTTGGAGTCAATGAAGAAGAGCGTAAGGAATTTCACCTCAAGCAACCTGCAGATTATTTCTACCTCAACCAGGTAATGTGTGACAGGGATTTACCAGGGCATTGCTAAGGTGTGTCTGGCCGTTGTGTCAAAGAGGAAAGGAAACAGGACGGACTGTATTTGTTTTCTTATGATGTCTGGGCTTCATTCTTTGCCTTTAATTGTGGATCTCCCTTCACAGCATAACTTGAAAATTGAAGATGGGGAAGATCTCAGGCATGAGTTTGAGAGACTAAAACAAGCCATGGAGATGGTTGGCTTCCTTTCAGCAACAAAGAAACAGTAAGTAGAATCCCTAAAGCTTCTGTTCATGAGTTGCAATAAGCTGTATGTGTGGTGGGATCACAAGTAGTTCAGTGGGAAGCAAGGAGAGCTGAGTGTTTGAGGGCACAGTCTTGGAGTAGAATCAGCTCAGTTAACCTGTTATAATGAACTCTCTTAAAAAAAAATTCTTACAAAATCGACTTTTTCTTCCCTAGGATTTTTTCAATACTCTCAGCTATTCTTTACTTGGGCAATGTCACATACAAGAAGAAAGTCACGGGTCGGGACGAAGGGCTGGAAGTGGGACCTCCCGAAGTGTTGGACATTCTTTCCCAGCTGCTCAAAGTGGAGTATCTCTCTTCAGCCTCACTGTTTGATAGACCTGTTTGCCATGCTCTGCCTCAGCATTTCACTTGTTGCTGTATCTTGATTGCACCACCTTTGCCTTGTGGGAGGGGAAACAGATGAAACTGGTGACATTATTTGGGTTAGAGATGGACTATAACCTGTAGCATGGAAATAGAAATTTGTTTACTCACCAGTAACAGCTGAGCAGGAATAGATTCAGTGTGTGTTCTTTGCCACCATCTCAATGAAACTGAGCTGAGAATATTTTAAAGAAGTTATAAAGCTATTGATGGGTGATAAATGTGGGTGTTGTCAAAGAGATTGGGCTTTTCTGAGGAAGTTCTTTGTCCATTGTTGCTGTCAAATTGCTCACTGAGGAGTTTGAGGGTGACAGTAACTCTTGTTCTCTCTTGTTTTGAAGGTTAAACGAGAAATCCTGGTAGAAGTGCTAACAAAAAGAAAAACTGTGACTGCTAATGATAAGCTTATTTTGCCATACAGTCTCAATGAGGTGAGTAAAACAATATTACTAGAATGATTTTAAATAACTGAAACTTGCTTTGTTGGATTAAAAAAGCTAATCTGGTACACTTTGACATTGCAAGGGTGCTTGGAAAGTTAGAAGTTGACATTAAAGGGAAATTGTGATATTATTTGTCCCTGCTGGGATTGTAACCTGTGAGTGACACTGGTTTGAAAGAGAAATGCTTTTTTCCAACTAAAGTTCTGACCATTGTTTGATCTGCAGGCAATAACAGCTCGTGATTCCATGGCAAAATCCCTGTACAGTGCTCTGTTTGATTGGATTGTTCTCAGAATCAATCATGCACTTCTTAATAAGAAGGACATGGAAGAATCTGTTACAGTAAGTCTCTCACAAAAACAAGTCTTTCCAGGCAGTTGTGAGTTTAGAGCAAAGCTATAGATAACACATTCAGCTGCCTGGGATAAATTTTCATTAAGAAGCCCATGGTAAAATCTTGGTCATATTGAATCCTCTCTGATCTTACAGTAGACAAAACTCTTAAACATTCCATTTAAATACTCAAATACTCAAAACCTGCCAGCATCGACTGCAGTGCTTTTGGTGCTGCTTATCTCTTGAGGACTGTGACAGATTATTAACTAGATTTCCATGTCTTCTCTTAGTGTCTGTCCATTGGTGTACTTGATATCTTTGGATTTGAAGATTTTGAAACCAACAGTTTTGAACAGTTCTGTATAAATTATGCAAATGAGCAGCTTCAGTATTATTTCAATCAGCACATTTTCAAATTGGAACAGGTAAGAAGAAGAGTTGCAGAAATAAAACGTTTTTTATCAAGTTCATTATGCAAACTCAGCCTCTCTTCTGCAAAACCCTTGGCATAATTTCTTGAATATTCCTGAAATATTAACTTCTTCTTTCATTATTGCCTGTTACTGTTTGAAAGTAGGAGCTTTGCTGTGCTATTTAATGCTCTGTGTGTACTAACAGTAGTGAGATGTTTCTTCAGAGGGCTGGCACTAAGTTTCTGCTTGACTGAAAAACCTAAGGCAACATCCAAGTGATCCCAGATGAAACTCTAACCTTGGGTATTGGAAGTCTGTGGGTGAGATGTTTGATTCAGGTTTTTGCTCTGTTTTAATGCTTGGGAAACAGTTTCTCTCCTTTTCACCAGTCTGTAAGTATTTGATAGCAGCCTTTGTTGCTTCTCCCACCCAAGTGCATTTAGGGGGTACGACTGTGTGTTGATACTGGCAGTAGTTCTGAAATCCTGGTATCACTGGCATATGTTGATTCACTTGTTTGCAGATGATACCACCTTAGAGAGCACTTGGAGTGCTGCAGGAGCCAACAGGTCCTGTTTCTAGGCTGAGCTTTGCGGGGAGTTTGCTCCAGACGTGGATTTTTTTTTTTTCTGCTTTGTGGTTCTCAGGTCACTCTGCTCAAAGAAAGAAGTCCTTCTGTAGTATGTGATATTTTGTCAACAACACGTAGGTAACTTTAAACAAGCATTTTAAAGAAAGGAGAATTACCAAACATCCAAACTTTTTGTGTAAACACAATGTTGAGGTCCCTGTTTAGTAACTTATGACAGAACTGGCTATCCAGGCTAACCAGGGTAAATAGTTACATTGTCTTCGTTCTTTTTCTAATGCCATTTTTCCAAATAAGCTTAATCCTTGAATGACCCATTTCCTGTATCTCTTGCAGCCTGAGGGCCCTCAGGGGGATCTCTATATCTCTTTAAAGAAAGGCTTTTTTGTCTGTGGGAAATGGCATTTCAGTTCTGTAAGGCAGCACTGCACTGAGCAGCCTGTGTTGGGCAGGCTGAATTCTACCTACTTAAAAATAATGCATTTATCATCATCATCTGGAACACTGAGAGGTGCTCTTTGTCCTTTGTTTAACACAAAACTTATTTAGTTAATTTTGTGTGATACTTTTTTATATTGGTCCCTTACCATTAGTTTGTTTCCTGCGAGTATTTACAGCATAAAAAAAATCTGATATTTTAGTTTTGTACCTGAGTGGGAAGCTTGTCCTGTTGGGCATTTGGTGCATTGTCACTTCAGCAGAAGAGCTTCATTTTCTCATGTCAGAGAGCTCCACATTTTCTGAACCTAAGCAATATCCACTACTTCCTTAGGGAAATTCTGGTGGTGTGTGGAGTTTTTCTGCCTGTTTAGAAACTCCTGTTGTTTCTTCTGATGGTGCAATTTGAAAATTCTGGAACTTGGTAACAAATATTTGTCACTTCCTATAATACAAGAATTATGGAAGAGGAAAATAGACTTTTGCTCTTCTGATGTGTCTGCCCAGGGTTTTGCTGGAATGCTGCAGTTGTAATGCCTGAGTCCAGGGTCAGAGGCTGCAGATTCCTGGGAAGGCAGAGCACAGCAGAACATTCTTTTCTCTGCTTTGGGTTTGAAATAATTTTTCCCCAAACATGCACTGTTGATGTGGACCTTTGATCTGAGTCTCTGCCTGCTGTTCTGTTCTTATTTATAAACTTTCCTTGTTTTTGTCCCTGCTGCCTGAACTAACAAACCGCACTTGCTGATGCTGTTTGAGGATGTGTTTTAAGCTCGTAGACTGCAGGACATCAAAGGTCAGGGCACTGTACTGATGAGGGAATTTTCTTGAGCTACACAGGAGGAATATAAGAGTGAAGGGATCACTTGGCACAATATTGACTATACTGATAATGTGGCCTGCATTCACTTAATCAGCAAGAAGCCCACTGGCCTCTTCTATCTTCTGGATGAAGAAAGCAAGTAAGCAACAAACATCTTGTGAAAACACATGTGTGGCAGGGAGGAGGGAAGGACTGTGAGAGGGGGCAGAAATACAGCACTTGAGAAAGGAGGGGAATGGGATGGGAAGCAAAGGGTCATTTATGACTCTAATTTACACTGCAGTTTGCTTCTAATGACTCCATTATGGTGGTGATATAAATGAATGCTAAAACTGAGCTTTGGCTTAAGCAAATTTAGAAACTTCCATGTTTTTGGTTTACCATGGAATTACAATTAAAATAATATGTATGGATGTAATTCCTGGGAACATTAAGTAGCAAATGTGGTAGACAGTTAAGGTGGTGCTAACTAAACGTGGCTGGTGAAGTGGGAGGAAATACTCACATACACCTGAACCCTCAGAACATCCTCCTGTGTGTGGAGCTGCTTGGTTTGGATCCAGAAATCAAACCCACCTCTGAAATTCAGAGCAGGTGTAGAGATCTTGGACAGTTAATGCTTTCCACAAGGATCAATAGGTGTTCACTCTGTCACCCTAATTAACAAACCTGTGTTTGAGAAACAGCTGACCTCTTTTGTTCTGCATTCCCAGTTTCCCACATGCCACCAACCAAACCCTACTGGCGAAATTCAAGCAGCAGCACGAGGAGAACAAGTTCTTTGTTGGGACCCCAGTGATGGAACCTGCCTTTATTATTCGCCACTTTGCTGGGAAAGTGAAATACCAGATCAAAGTAGGTGGTGCATGGGATGGCCTCTAAATAATCCTTGCCTTGCTGGGGGTGGAAAACTTGCTGGGAATGGGCTGGATCAGGAGGGTTCACAGAGGTGCTTTGGGTGGTTGTGGGGGTTTTTTTGTAGGCCTTCCCTAGCAGCTGAGGCCAAAGCTAAGGGAGTATCCCATCCCAGCTCTTTATGCAATCAGGTGTCTATAAGATGGAGGAGGAGGTTCTCTTGCTCTTTTCCTTCTCGGGTTAACTCAGAGATAGCAGGTCTCTCTGTTTTGGCCTCACTTGAGGCCTGTCTGAGAGCTGTTTGTCTGGGCTGGCATGGAAGGTGAAGAGTTTGCTTTTCCTAAGGGCAGTTGGTGAGATTTTTATTGTGTTAGTTATTTTATTGAGCTAATTCCTGAGTTTTGATTGTGTATATCTGTTTGTTTTTGCCCTTGTCTTTTGCCCCTTGTCGCAATTGGTTGGGATTGTTTGTGATTCCTGTTCATATGTACATAGTGTTTAATTGTATATAAGTATAATATATGTAAATATATATATATCTCTACAATTTTCTTTTGCTACCTTTTTTTTCGCTTTTGGGGTGGGGGAAGCTGGCTGGCTGGAGTTTGGGTTTGGTGGGGAGCCAAGCCGAGCTTACACCGCGTTGGTGGCACAGACTGGAGGGTAACACAGGCTTGCAGCGGGAACTGCTCTGCATGGTGACGCCCTGGCTCAAAAACTTGCCTTGCAGGACTTCAGGGAGAAGAACATGGACTACATGAGGCCGGACATCGTGGCTCTGCTGCGCGGCAGCGACAGCGCCTTCGTGCGGGAGCTCATCGGCATGGACCCCGTGGCCGTGTTCCGCTGGGCCGTGCTGCGCGCCGCGCTCCGCGCCATGGCCGTGCTGGCCGAGGCCGGGCGCCACCGCGCCCAGAGGACGGCGGGTACGGCGGCGCACGCGGCTCTGCCGGGGCTCGGGGCGCGGCCGAGGGCACGGCGGCTGGGGAAGGGGCTCACTCACACCTCGGGGGGGGGCGGGCGCTGTTCTACAGAGGGGGTTCGGCTTCGCTGCTCCGGCCAGTGCCCCGTTGCCAGCAGGCTGTGCCAACTTTAGTATCCTATTCCTAAAAGCTGGGGAAGGTAATTCTAGTACACGTTCTCGTCTTGTCACTAGTTTTGGTCTTCTTAGGCAGAAATTTCACAGGATATTCCGAGTCAGAAGGGACCCACAAGGATCATGGGAGTCCAGCTCTTCAGGGAATGGCCCATACAGGGATCAAACCCACAGCCTTGGTGTTATCAGCACCATACTCTGACCAACTGAGCTCATCTCAGGGTCAATACCTCTGGAGTTTCAAATGAGTATTCAGGATTAACTAATAATTTTAAGAAGCTTTTCTGAGCAGCTGTGATTTACTTTCTAGTAGTAAGGACTTTGAGAAGCTGTAGCTTGATAAAGTACTAGATAAAAACTCCAGGCTCTTGGATAGGTATTTTGCTTGTTACACTTGGTGGGGGGCTTTTTTCTGCCTGTTATGCTCATATCTTTGCCAAAATGCAACTTGTTTGTTGTTTCCTAACAGGAGTGGTGCGCCAAGGACCCAGAGTTCCCCTTGCAGAGCTCCAGAGATCAAACACACCAATAGAAAAAGTTTATCGGTGAGAAAACATCCTTCACCTGTCCAGGAGAAAGAGCTGAATTTCATTTTTATACATCAAATGTCAACGACATCTCTCCACAAGGAGAGAAAGTTTCATTTCTTCTGTCTTGTGTTCTTTGGCCTTTTTAGTCCTATGAAAACAACTCTCTGGCTTATTTTATGTAAGACCCAGTGCTGCCATGTGCTGGGGACAGCCTCAGATCCGTTTCCCTCTGGGGTTCTGAGCTCCCTGTGTTTGGAGTCTGTTCCTGTGCAGACAGTCTGTGTCACTGAAGGGTTCACAGGAGCACTCCTGTTGTGCAGCCTTGGGCCATGGTTAGGAGGGAGGCAGGTCCTGCAGAACTGCCCCCACGTGTTCTCTGAAGGCACATGGGCCTTTCTGGGGTGTATTTAGGCGTTATACCTGTTCCTTTTGTAGCTGCTCAGTGCTTGATTTCTCATTTGAGTGTTCTGAGGATTTCGTTATAAATGCTTTCCAGGACTTCCTTCCTTTTCATGAAAACAAGAAGTGAGTAGCAACAGGCCAGAATTTGCAGGCCAGGGAGGCACATTTCCAGGCCAGACTGACCTTCTGAGCATCCTCTGGGTGACAGAGAAGCCTTGGAGCACAGAAAGCAGTGCTGCTTCCTCATTACTTCATCCTGGGCAGCCTCTGTCGCTTGGGGCAACTCAGAACTAGATGCCCAATTTGGGTGAAAGGATTAGTCACAGCATAACAGATCTGGTTCCTTGGGGTAGCTTAAAACAAACCTTGATAGTCAAAAACGTGCAGAGGTACCGAGGGAAGCAACAGCTGCCTGTAATGGTGCTGCTGCTCAGAGTGGTGAGAGCATCTGCCAGTCAGAAGTGATTCTTACACTTCTGTTACTTTTGATTTGTGCCTCTCTGGAGAGTAAAGAAGGTAAGTTCTGTGCCAGGACACGGCACTTCACGAGCACGCTGCATGCCTAAGGGCTGGAATCTGCCACGGATTAGGGACCATCCCAGGCTTACTTTGAAAAGCTAAACCTGAATAAGTTCGAAATGGAAATTAAACCCAAAATTTCTTCAAGTATCCTTCTGACAGCTGCTTTATAACTTGTCTGATGTAAATCTGTTTAAGTAGCCTCATTTTAATAGCCAAATCTCTATATAAAAAGATTTATTGTTGATTTTTAAGAAGCTTATATTTATGTGAAAATGCTACGTGGCTAAACAAAAGCGTTCCCTGCCCATTAGGTGCATTTTGCCTAATTTCCCTCCCTTTTATGAATTTATGACTCAAGAATTTACATTAGAGCGTAAATTTAGAATGAGACCCTGGCAATTAAACTTGAGGGCAGTGATGGAGTAGAAAGTGCTGACCTGACATCAGAATCATTCACGCTTAGGAAAAAGTAGCCTGGGATTGACCTGCCACAGTTGGGAGCACACGCGATGGTGGGATCTCTGGGGGTTTGACTCCGTCGTTCCCCCTCTCACTGCTGTGTATCTCTGTTTGCCACCCTGTGTTGCTGTGCCACCGTAGGGACATGCATGAGCAGATCATCACCACCCTTAAGGGCCTGCCCTGGCACGGGGGGGATCCCTGCACGCTGCTTCGGTCGCTCAGTCGCCTTCGGCGCCGCTCCCCCGTCATGTGAGTTCTGTGCTCTGGGCATCGCTTTGGAAGGGCAACAAGAGCCAAGCAGTTGCTCCAGGCCCTAGGAAAGATGCTTGTCTGCTGCAAAAGACTAAGCAAGACAATGAAGAATAAAACATCTCTTCTAAAAAACAGGCTGTAGGCGATGCTTTGCTGCTTCGTGGCATTAGCTGAAAGTTAAACCTCCTTCTCGTGTCAACTTGCTTTAAACCCAGGCACGAGCTTCTTGTTGCAAAATACTCAACAGTGGGATCTCTCACAAGGTATAAGGAATGGTTTCCTGAAATTCAGGATGCTGATGCTGGGTGTATTCCTGGTTTAAGAGTCTTTGCATGTGCAGTTCTGTGCATAGGTTAGAAAATGAGTCTGGGCTCTGTTGTGTAAGAAGTAAATGTATAATTGTATAATACACAGGTAAATGTATAATAAGTAAAGCAGGTGGCATGGAGCTGGAACCTGCCTTAGATCACAGAACCACCATGCTTAGGGTCAGGAGGATGTGAACTACAGCCTTGTTTCTGAGAGCTTACCCTTCTTCACCTCCTGTGTGTGCATGGGGGCAGTGCCCGAGGGGGGGTGTGCCCCAGGCAGCTCTGGGGACGAGCTCAGACAGTCCACAATTCCCAGGTGGGGTGCTGGGACATGCATTGTCCCTCTGGGAGCAGTTGGGTACTTCCACAGGGGTTCTGGTGCAAGCAGCATTAACTTCTGAGTCAAATATTTTTGGTATTAAATGAGCGTTCAGTGGCTGTACAGTTAAATGGAGTAACTCACCCAGAAATAGTCTGTGCAACAGTGCAGTCTGCAATAGCTGTTTCGCTATTTCAAAGCTTCCAATACCTACAGAATTTATTTAAGTAAAAAAAAATTGGTCTTGTTGCAAAGCAGTTTGCATTTTTTGCCTTGATCACTTGTGAGAAATGTGCATGAACATACCCTGGGGCTGTAGTGCTCATTTTCTTCTGTCCTTTGTCTTGTCTCATGTAACTTATGGCTTGCTTAAATTAACCAAAAATCATGTGTGGGGTTTTTTTTCTTAAATCATCTTTTTTTTTAACAGGAAAAGTAGAGGTGTCAAACAAAAGCAGATCATTCCCAAGGTAAAGTTACTGAGAAAATTTAGTTTTTTCTTGTTTTTGTGGGGTTTTTTTGGCACTGTGAACTTCATTTTGATTGACAGAACTCCTTTCAGAAAATACTGTTGCACAGTTTAGGAAAGTTGTGTGATTTATCCTCTTCTGACAAGCTAAAGAATAGGTGAATGTCCACCTTTTTAAGAACTGTTAAACAGGAAGAAATTGTGAGTTGGCAACTGTTTTATTAGACTGGAGATGCCACAAATGCATGAAGTCACTTCAAGTAAGGGAAGGCAAAGACAGTAATGATGTAATTCCCCTTGTTCACCTTTCATTCTTGGGATGGGGCAGTGGAAAAGCTTCACTCTTAAGAAGTCTTGGTCCAAAATAGAAACAATTACAAAATACAACATGCCATTGATCGTAGAACTCTAGGTAGCTGTTTTCATTTTTACTCATTTTGATGCAGACAAGTATTTCCCCCTGAGTTAAGAGACCTGCACTTTGTTGATTATGGAACTTTCTTCTAGAACTTGCTGGACTCCAAGTCCCTGAAGCTCATAGTGAGCATGACACTGCACGATCGAACCACCAAGTCCCTTTTGCACTTGCACAAGAAGAAGAAACCCCCCAGCATAAGTGCCCAGTTCCAGGTAGGTGACCCAGCCCTGGTGCACCCTGACCTGGTGCCCTCCTGCTCTGGGCTGGGCTGGTCTTACTTGAAAAGTAAGGTTTTATTCTTGGGATTTGTCAGAAGTAGGGTTGTTACTTCACTAAAGTCAGGGTACATTTAGAGATTCCCCTTGTGCTGTGCAGTGTTAGTTCTCTGCACCACTCAGCCTCGTCTGTGTGTGCAGATCTAGTGCTGCTGCCACAGCAAACCCTGCTTTAAATTCCGTGAGATGAGGTGAAGGCAAAGACAGGATGTGCTGTGTGGGGGAGAGTCCCTGTTGGGGTGAAACAGGGGTTTGTGTAGCCAAGAGACCTGAAACAGCCTTGTTCCTGAGGCAGAAGCTGCAGTGCTGTCAGACACAACTCAAAGTGCTGATACCTGAAAAAGAAAAATGTTTCTGGGTGTTTCCTTTCAGAATTCCCTCAATAAGTTACTGGAGACCCTGGGCAGGGCTGAGCCGTTCTTCATCCGCTGTATCCGCTCCAACGCCGAGAAGGTGAGGCTGCCCTGAGCTGGGTTGGGTGCTGGGCATCCAGGGCTCCAGCCTTGGAATATCTCTCTTCCAGCTTGTTCACTGGCACTCTTCAGGCACTTACTACGTGTTGTCTGCTGCTCTCTTGCAGAAGGAGATGCTGTTTGATGAGAACTTGGTGCTTCAGCAGTTACGGTACACTGGCATGCTGGAAACTGTGCGGATCAGGAGGTCTGGCTACAGTGCCAAATACACATTCCAGGTATCTGAGGAGCTGGATTGGTGCTTTCAGGAATATCTGCTCTCTTTGGAAACACACGTGTTGCCTCAGTGTCTTTTATGTCTCTTCATATAAAGCTCATGACTTGGGGTGAGCTCTAAAAATTCATTGTAGTTTTGAGAGAGTGTGTGTGGCAAAAAGTTGTAGTTAGACTATTGTGTGAGTCACCTACCGGGGAGCTGTTCCTTGTTTCATGAAGGAAAGCACTCTGAGAGCAGTGCTGCTTCCACATGGGAAGTAGATTTCTGTAAAACACTCTGTGCAGCTGTAGGGATCACATACATTAACTGGAGGCTCACTGAAACCTGCATTTCACAGAGCAGGAAAAACAGCTCCAGTCAAAGTACTTTCAGATCCCTGTAGCTTAAGGGTCTTAATCAGATTTCTGTTTTAAAACTAAAACCTTAAACTTGTGCGTTGTCTTCTAACTCTGGTCTCTTACTGTCTCTGCTTTTCACAGGAATTCATAGACCAGTTTCAGGTGTTACTGCCCAAAGATGCCAAAGCCTCTAAGGAAGACATCTGTGCTTATTTGAATAAACTAAAACTGAATGAAAACTACTATCAAATAGGGAAGACCAAGGTGTGTGAAACTGCAAAATTCAATGCAGTTCTTTTACAGGTGTTACTCTTCTGTGCATTTTGTACTTAAATTAGGTGTTTTAACTAGCAAATGTTGACACAGCTGTTAGAATTGCCTCCTTGGTTCATCTTTTTGGGCATGCTGTCAGCCAGTGAGGTTTGCTGCAGGGATAAGCATTACCATTATCTCGTTATACCTTGTGGTGGTTTGACCTTGGCTGAAATGCCAGGTGTCCGCCCAAACTGCTCTAGGCCTCCTCCTCTCCCAGAGGGAAAGAAAAAAACCAGCTAAGAATTCATGAGTAGAGAGAAGGGCAGAGGTCTGATTAACTCCATGGCCAAAAGAGACTCAGAGGAAGGATAATGTTTAAATTTATTACTAACAGGTTAAGAGCTAAAGAGTAAGAAATAAAAGTCTTAAACACACTTTCCCCCCCCACCCCTCCCTCCTTCCATGGAGGGGGAACAGGGAATGGGGGGATTGCAGTCAGTTTTTTCTGCCACTGCCAACATGAGTCCACCCCTTGGGCAGCAGTTCTTCCCAATCTGCTGCCCTGGGGGTCACTCCCCCAGGGGCTGCAGGGGGGTCTCTGCACCCCGAGGGTCCTCCATGGGCTGCAGGGGGACAACCTGTGTCACTCATGGTCTTCACCACGGCTACAGGGAGTCCTTCCCCTGCTCCGTGGGGTCCCTCCCACAAGGGACACTCCTCTGCTGTCCCGTGGGTCACTCCTCCATGGGGTGCAGTCTCTTATGGACAAGGTGTACCTGCTCCAGTGTGGGTTTCCCACTCCACCTCCTTCATGCATCTTCCTGCTCTGGCGTGGGCTCCTCCATGGGCTGCAGGGGGACAACCTGTGTCACCCATGGTCTTCACCACGGCTGCAGGGGAGCCACAGCTCTGAGTCCTTCCCCTGCTCCCGTGGGGTCTCTCCTCCTCCTCCTCCTCCTGCTCTGACCTTGATGTCTGCATTGTTACTTCATGGCTGCAGTTTCTAACTGCACAACATTTCCTCTGTTCTTAAATATGTGATTCACAGAGGTGAGGGGTGGAGAGTGTTGTGGGTTTCTGTGACTGAGTTATGGTAGAAGGGGGAGCTAGAGGGATGGCTTATAGGACAGGGGAAGCTTCTAGCAGCTTCTAACAGAAGCCACCCCTCTAGCCCCCCCTTCTAGCAAAACCCAGTCACAGAAAACCACAACAACCTCTAGTGGGGGTTCAAAGGTTCCTGTCAGCTGCTTATGGACGAACTTGTCTTTGCCTGGGCAGGTTTTTATGAAGGAGGCTGAACGGCAGATACTACAGGATACACTACACAAGGAAGTGATCAGGAAAATCATCCTCCTGCAGAGCTGGCTGCGGATGGTTTTGGAGAGGAGGCGCTTTCTCAGGACGCGGCAGGCGGCCGTTGTTTTACAGGTATCTTCAGGAATTGCCAGCCTTGTTTTCCTGACAAACAAACAAACAAGCTGCTGTGTAACACCCCCCCTGCCCCGAAACAGCCCTCCCTTAGCTCAGGAATGTCCCTTCCCAGGCGTGCTGGCGTTCCCGCTGTGTCAGGACGGCCCTGCAGAGGAACAACGCTGCCATCGAGATCCAGTCGGCCTGGAGACGGTACCGGGAGCGGAAACGCTTCCTGCAGCTCAGGAGGAGGGTTTGCCTCCTGCAGGCCCTGGTCAGGGGGCACCTACAGCGTAAGAGGTAAAGCAAGAGGAGTAGTATGGCATGAAAACATCCATTTAACCACTTGGCTACTTGGCTCCACCTGCCAAGCTCAGTTCCTGTGAGATGTGTTGATTTAGTAAACAACTTAATAAACTGTTGGCCAGAGAAGCTGTGGCTGCCCCATCCCTGAAAGTGTCCAAGGCCAGGTTGGAGGGGGTTTGGAGCAACCTGGGATAGCAGAAGGTGTCCCTGCCCATGGCGGGGGGTGGGACTGGATGAGCTTTGAGGTCCCTTCCAACCCAAACCGTCCTGGGATTCTCTGATCTTAAAGACAATTATTACCATGTGGTATTTCAGTATCAAGTGGCCAGTGGTGTGTGGACACTGGACACTGGGCAAGTGCTCAGAACCTGAGCTCTACTGAGCTGAGCTGCACTGATGCTGCCAGTCCTGACAAACAGACACCTCCCTGCATGTGCACTTTGTGCCTCTTGCCATTTGGGCTGCGTTTAAGCAGTTGGAACTTTCTTTGATGGCTGGGCATTAAGTGTTTGCGTTTCCATCTTACAAATTCTTAACAGATACCAGAAAATGGCTGTAGAAAGGCAGAAAGCTGAGGAAAAGCAGAGAGAAAGGCAGGAAGATGAAGACAAAGAGGATGATACGAGCAAGGATGAGCAGAGTAAGCCAACAGCAGATGAGCTGCCTGTGAAACACGACACAGAGCTGGATCAGGCTGCTGGGGAGGAAGATAAAGCTCAAAGTGAACAAGCTGAAGATGAAGCTCAAAATGAGCAAGCGGAAGATCAAGCTCAGAGTGAACCAGCTGAAAGCCTGGACTCATCTGAAAACCTGAGCTCCTTGGATAAAGCCACGTTAGCCCAGAAGAACACGACAGAGGGGTCGGAGAAGGTGACCAGCAGCCGGGAGAAGAGGGAATCCCGTCGGCAGAGGGGGCTGGAGCACAACGACTTGCAGAACAAGCACGTCCTGCTGTCCTTCGAAGGACCATCTTCACTGTGCCTTGAGGAGCAAACCGCTTCTGAAGAGGCCCTGGAAACTGTTGCAGTGCCAGAGAAATCCTCAGCACAAGACGATATTGTCCCTCAGGGAAGCAGTGAGGAAGAGAAAAGTCCGAGTGAAGAAGGAGCACTTCCAGACACGCCGTCAAGTGAGATAAAAGAAAGTGGTTCTGTTCCTGAGCAACCACCTGTAGAAGCAGGTGATGTGGCAGCTGATAGAACAAAACCACAAGGGAATCAGAGTAACCAAATAAAAGGCAGCCAAAGCTTTAACTGCCCTGAAAGGCCCACGAATCTTGCACTGAATTTTCACAATACCCTGTCTGCTGCCAGGAGCTTCCGGAGCCCATCTGAGCCCTGGGCAGATAAAAAGCATCTCGGTCAGCGGGCAGCCAAGGACCTGGACAGCCCCACATCTGCAGCAATCCAGAGATATGTGGATGACCCAGAGAAGCTGAAGTACAAGAGGGAGAAGTGGAAAGGCAAGAGACAGTCTGATGCTGGTCAGAATGATGTGCTGAGTCAGTCTCTGGATGGAAGGACACGTGCGGATAAGTCTCCTCAGGATCAGCTGGAGTAAGGGCAGCTTCCTTTTTATTCGCTTTGCAGGAAACAGGTATCTGGAATGTTTAAAAACAGATGGAGAGTTGCTGAAAGCCTGTACATCTGGCCATGTTGTGGGAGCAAATGGAGCTGTGAACAAGCTCTGCTGCTCCTCAGCTCCCAGTCCTGCAGTGAATCTGTATGGACAGAGTGTTTTCAGAAGCTCACAAAAGATACAAAGCCTGCCTGGCTGAATTAAAATGGACAGTCAGGGCTTTAGTTGAAGCAGTGTCCGGAGTTTATTTTCATGTGTCTTATATCCACTGAAAACAAGGTTTTAGTGACTGCAGATAGCAAGTCTCATCCCTCTGATGTGGCAGGAAATCTGACATTCCCATGTTTTTTTCTCGTCCAGTACATTTTGCATTTAAAAGTGAGTTGCAGGAGCTGAATGGGATTCTGTCGCAGATATAACATTGATATGTGTTACTTAAAAGGTGTGAAATATTAAGAGGCTACAGACTTTATTAAAATACATGTTCTGAAATTTATCTTGTAACATTGCAGGAAGAAGGGGAGTTCAGCTTCGTTAAGTGATCTCTCAACACTGGCCCAGACTGTTGCCATGAGTCAGGTACTGATGCTATTGTGCATATTCATACCTAATTATCCTTGTTTATAAATATTAAAGAATTGTAAATAACTCCTGTGTGTTCTGTGTGCCTGTGTTCCTTCAGGTTGATTTTTTTTTTTTCTGGTTGATAGCCATATAAAAAAATAAGCAAATATACAAGAATTTGAAGACTTAAATGGATCTTTGGTTAAAGCCTTAAATATACTTGGATCTTCTATTAGTAAGCTAATACTGCTTGGGTAAACTGTTTTGTCTTGATGAAGCAAACCTTTTTCACCATTCTAGTTTATAAAACCATTTAAAGAATCTATTTCAGTCACTGTACAGTGTTTGACTCCTCTTCTCTCCTGTAGCAATCACCAGACACAATAGAAGAAGAAAAAGGCAACAAGAAATACCCTGTACAGAAGAAACCCAGTGACCACTTACCTACCTCAGACCCAGCTGTCCCTGTGCAGCCAGCGAGTCAGCAAGGAGATGCCAAGTATGTGTTGTGTGTGTGACTGGCCTGTCTCTGAGAAAATGGGGGGGAAAAAGGGATTTCCCACTTGTGCTTCCATTGGGCATCTTGGGACTGGTTGTGGAGAGACACGTGTTGGCATCATCTGCAAAGTGGCTGCTGCTGCTCTGTGTTGCAGTGGGCCTGATACCTGACCCTGCTGAGGAGCAGGTTCTCTGCTTCTTGCACAGCACTTGTCTTTGAACTGGTTCTTTTTAAGATGAGAACCAACTTGCAGCTCAGATCAAAGGTTTATAGAGTGCAGTACAAAACCAAGAGAAAAGCTGAAGAACCCAGCAAGCATGTGATGCCGCTTCCTCAGCTTCTGGCACTCTGCAGCTCAGGGACTTCCTGAGCCAGAAATGGTGTTTTGGGTATGTGAGGAGTTGTCTCTGTGCGCTCCAATCCAGTAAATATCAAAAAGTCCAGGTGTGCTTTCACACTGTCTTTCCTTTTTTTGGTTGCTGCTCAGTTTTTCTGCAGGTTGAACTTAACACTTCCTGGTAGAGATTCATCCTGGTGTGGGTCTCTGTTAAGAGCCTGTTCTTGTAGGAGAACCACCTTCCTTCCACTCCTGGTGGGACACACTTGTATCTGCTTTTGTGTTCAGGTCTGCTTTTAAAAGTCCTTTGCGCAGACTTTTGGGGAAAAAGCCAGACAAGAAAATTCCAAAGGAGAGCTCTGATGTGATAGAGGAAGGAGATGGCCTCTCCCTTGTGTCTTGTGTCCTCTTTCCAGACCCAGGAGGAACCCAGAAAGTCTCAGATGGTGAGTTTGTGTGACTTACCCCTTGGGACGCTGATGTCCTGTCTGTGAGGCTTTGCACAGACAAGCCCTCAGAACTCAGTCCCCTCTCTAATGCCCAAATGCCCCCCTTTGCCAGCTCCTGGGGGGCAGCCGGGCCGCCCCCAGGCAGGGGAGCGTCCTGGCAAGGAGAGCAGCAAAGCCAAGAAGAACAGGACCATAAAGATCAGCAAGATCTCCAGCGTGTCCCAGAACTGGCGCGCCTCCATAGTCCGCGAGATCGCCAACGCCAACGAGCTCAAACACCTGGACGAGTTCCTCATGAACAAGGTAGGAGGCTCTCAGCCACCACCACCTTCAACTCCGTGTTTGCTGGTTGTGTGGAACGTTAGAGCCTGCTTGTCGAGGTGCAAGTTTGTGCCGTAATTTAAAGCAAAGGGGAATTGATTGGGTGGTTTGGCTGAGTTAAGTCTGTATTAGGGCCCTTCCTAATCCTATCTTTAAGTCTCTAAATGCATTATGTTGCGTTAAATACTCAGGGAATTCATGTTAGTTCCTCATTTGTTTACAAATGAGTGGGCAGCAAAATTGTAATTTTAAAAAAAATAGCATGAGTTGTAAGGAAATATTTCTCTAGAGCTGAACTGCCTGACTCCTCTTTTGTATCATCATCATCACAGTGCATTAAGAAAGCTTGCTTTAAGTAATTGGAGTGCTCACAGGTGACTAAGCCCTGCAACTGAGCATGAACTGTGGTGGGATGTTCTTGTTTTCGTGAAATCTGATGCAGGTGTATTTGCCTTCTAGATCAATGACTTAACCTCCCAGAAGTCTGGTGTTGAATGTTTGTTTTTTGAAGCCACAGAGAAGTTTAGAGGAAACATCAAGACCATGTACTCTGCTCCTGTAAGTAGTAAGTCTCAATAAAGCAAAGTTGGCATGCAATAAATGAGTTGAGTGTGCAGGTTAAAGGCTTGTCCTGCAGCTCTTTAACAAAGCAGTTCAGCCATTCTTAGCATGGAATTCAAAGCTGAATGTTAGACTCATTTTACAGTTCTGCTGTAATCTTAAGCAGATTGCTTTGTTTCCTTTTCACATTCACTCAGCCATAAATTTATATTTAGAAATGGATGGATTTTGCTGTCTTCAGCCTCTTAATGCTGCTGTGTTTGAACACCAAAGAGAGGTGCCAACAGCTTTTCCAATGCTCTTCTGACACTGCCTTGTCTCAGCCAAGTGCTGCTGGACAGTGCAGTAGGGAAGTGTGTTAAGTTCTTTCTGTCATGGGCTGTTGCCTCTGACTTTGATCATGGCTGTGCTTTCTCACCTCTGAACTTAAACACATCAAAATATGAACCTGCCTCGACAGCATCCAAAAAGACTGCCTGACAGGTATTTTTCCCTTCTCTAGAATGGACAAATCCATGTTGGCTACAAAGATCTGGTGGAAAATTACCAGCTTCTAGCTACAAATCTGGCCCAAAAAAGGGAAGAGAAAGAAGTCAAGCTGGTTTTGAATCTCTTTCAATCCCTTCTTGATGAATTCATCAGAGGATATACAAAAAAAGAGGAGTCTGAACAGCCCAAGGTATGAAAATTATTCTGTTACTGGTTTATGGGATGATGAAACACTGCTGCTCTCTGAGCATGAAGGACCTGTCACCTCAGAGAAACCTCTTCCATATCATTCCTTGTTATTTGGGAAACACTTGCCATACACACATTGTGTGGAACAAATTCTGAGTGCTGCTACACCTCTTTGGAGTTGTTAATCTCTTAAGTTACTCTTAATATGTTCAGAATCTGAAAGTGTTTGTGCATGTTCTTTGCTAAAAACATAGGAGTTCCCTGGAGGTTTGAGAGGTGGAATTGCTTTGTCATCAGACAGTGAGCTCAGCTGGTCTTTAGGAAGTTGGTAGTGTGAGCTCAGACAACCCAAGCTGAAGCTGCAGGATAGTGTCTGGAATGTCTGGAGGTGAAACAGAGCCTGGGAAACTCAACAGGGGAAAAAAGGGGAATGAGATGTCTGAATTTCAAAGGCTAACTCCAGTTTTGTATCCCCCTGCAGCAAACCAAAGCCCAGAAGAAGAAACAAAAACAAGATCGTGCAGTGAGTACCTTTCTTTGCAATAATCCAAGTCCTCAGGTGCGCTCGCAGAACACAAACACCCGTGGAAGAACTGGATTTTGTACTGATTTTCTGTTTTATTTTGCATGCTGATTCACTTACCTCTTATGAAGATGTGGCAAGATATAGCATTGTTCTTCATAAATCAGAAATCTTGATTTTATGCAGCGAGAGATGGTACTCAAGCAGTTTTTTGCTCATCCACAGCATCTTCTAGAACCCAGTGGTTTTCTCAATCATGGACTGTTCAAAGGAGAGCACCTACTGAATAGTAACAACAAACTTTAGGTCATGTATTGCACTGATGAACTGTAAGACTGCAAGTTAATTATGAAATGACCCAGCAAACCCAACTGCCTTAAGATAGGGTGAAATTTGGTTTCAAGGTCAAAGCCTTCAGTTGTGGTTGTAAAATAAAAGTGGAAAATCTGATACATGGTAGCGGGTTTTATTCAAAACAAAATCATGATTTCCTTCCTGTCCCCCACCAGATTGAGGAGCACAATGGCCACGTGTTCACAAACTACCAAGTGAGCATCCGGCAGTCGTGCGAGCACTGCTCGTCCTACATCTGGCCCATGGAGAAGGCCTGTCTGTGCAGTGGTGAGTGAAACAAACACACCTCCTGCTTGGGAACCACACATGCAGGCTGCCTGTAGCTTTGGCTGCTACAGAGGGGCCTTAGTGAACAGTACACACAGATTACATAGGGAGGGAATAATGTGTGTTTTAGTGTGATTTGGGTGCTTGTAACAATTGCTCCTTTCTCTAGTTTGCAAGTTGACTTGTCACAAGAAGTGCATGTCCAAAATCCAGAGCAGCTGCACCTCCTGTGGGAAGAAGGTAAGACCTGTAGATCTGGGCTGGGGTTCTGTGGTACCATAAGTGATGCAAGCAAAGTGCTGCCTTTGGTTCTCAGCAAAGGAACAGTGGGTGTCCAGGCACTGAATAAAAGCTGCTTAAATAGTTCCCTTCTCTGTCTGCGTGTAGTCAGAGGCAGGCCCTGCACTCGCAGAAACACAACATTCTTCTAAGAGGTGATGCTTGAGCTAATTTGGGAGCTCTTCTCTCAGAGCATGTGTGCAGCGTTGGACAAACTGTGAAAGAAATCCTTCAGTGTGAACCATAAATGTTCTTTATTGCTGCAGCTCAGGAAATCTGCCTTGTGATCAAAGGCGTGTAGCAAGCTGGAATAAAACACCCAGCTTTAGTGTCTGGCAGCAAAAGCTGATTGTAGCATGAAAGAATGGAATTTTCTGGCTGGGGAACAGGTATTGACGGTGCCTGACCTGTATCCACCCCAGAACGAGCAGGGTGCAGAACCCCGGCACTTTGGAGTGTGTGTGAGTTCCCTGACCAGCGAGAGGAACTCGGTCCCTGTTGTCCTGGAGAAGCTGCTGGAGTACGTGGAGATGCACGGGCTCTACACCGAGGGCATCTACAGGAAATCGGGCTCAGCAAACCGCATGAAGGAGCTGAAGCAGCTGCTGCAAGCAGGTCAGGCCCTGGTGCCCACCCTTTGGCCTTCCTTGTGTGATAGCAGTTTTCCCTGCAGTTCTCTTCTGTCTGAAAGGATCTGGCAGGTTTTAGTGTTTCAAGAACAGGCTTTTGGTGACCATGCAGGCTGTACTGTTTTTGTTGCCTGCAAAAAGCTGTGTAGCACCTCTACAGGACCGTTAGAAACTTTATCTTTTTTTTCCTCCTGAATTCCACTTGGATTCTGTGAACACAGATTTGAGCATTTCTAATCTTATTTCTTTGGGGCCTCACTGTGAACGGAGGAATGAACTGCGCTTACAAAACATTCCTTTTCAGATCCAAACTCAGTGAAACTGGAGAATTACCCCATCCACACCATCACAGGGATCCTTAAGCAGTGGCTGCGGGAGTTGCCAGACCCCCTGATGACATCGGCACAGTACAACGATTTCCTCAGAGCTGTTGGTAGGTTTTGAAACCGCTCTTCAAACATTTTCTTCTTTAACTCATCATGCCCTTGGGAGCAGAAACTCTTAAGGTGCTCATGGTGGATAAACTGCTCCTTCCAGGGCACTTACAGCAAGGATTTTAGACATTTTACATCAAACGCTTTTCAGGGAATTTCTCCTCTACCTTACTGCATCTTCCTTCAGGATTCCTTTTTTCCTTTGTCACTGTACCAGCTGCTCTTTCTAAAACCACTGAGACTGTAAATAAGTTGCCTTTCATGCTGGGTTTTTCCTCCTTGATGGTCTGAATCAAATCTTAATATCCAGATATCCCAAATCCTTAAATTCTTTTAGCTTCAGTGGGATTAAGATACACTAAATGTTGTTGGAGGCCTTGATGTGTCACTTGATGATTGTTAACAGCAACAGGACAGTTGCAGTGCCATGAGGGGTACTTTGGCATTCAGTTGGTAAATGGAATGTCAATGAGGCTTCTAAGAATTTAGGAATTTTAGCTTTCCACCAGCCTTGCACAGCATTGATCACCTTGTGCTTTCTCCCTTTGTGCAGAACTACCAGAAAAACACGAGCAACTCTGTGCCATTTACAGTGTCCTGGAACAGCTCCCACAGGCGAATCATAATACCCTGGAGCGACTCATCTTCCATCTTGTCAAGTAATTACTTTAATTACTTCATTTGTAGAGAAACTGTGTGACTCTGAGTGCTCCTTGAAAGCTTTCTAAAGTCTTAAACTCCTCAAGTGTTAGTGTAGGGGTTGTGCTGCTGGTTTAGACAGGAACGAGTTGAAGCTGATAATTGTCCTTGAGAACAGACGCATGGTTACTTCTACAGCCTGATGTGTTTGGATCAAATCAGGCAAGGACAGCTTTGAAGACAAGGTAGATCTCACAGCCTTGGTGAACCATCTGAACACCAGGATTTATACAGATGGTACACAGTGAACTGAGGATGAGCACAGGCGAGTCTTAGGAGCAGAGATGAACGATGCTGCTAAAGGGGCTGCTCTTAGCCAGGGAGCTTGAGGATTTTCCAAGTGGCCCTCTGAACATGGTTTTTTGAGCAGAAACATTGAATCACCAGACATACCCTGGGAGGCTTCCAGGCTGGCTTAACCTGGGTGACACCCTGGGCCTTTCTCTGATACATGAAATTTTGTCTGCTTAGAAGGTGTGAAGATACTTTTTTAAGGTTTTCTTTTAACTGCTGTATGTAGTGAGTGCCTGAGAGGCCTAGTTGCATGTTATTTGGGAACCTGGGCCTGTATCGGGTTGCCTGTATTCTAGCAAGGTTTGCTTCAGATCTCTTTTCCTGAACATTGAATTTCAGAGTGGCTTTGATAGAAGATGTCAACCGTATGTCACCCAACGCCCTGGCCATTGTGTTTGCTCCGTGCCTCCTGCGCTGTCCGGACACCGCTGACCCCTTAACCAGCATGAAGGATGTCTCAAAAACAACCATGTGAGTTTTAGCAGTCTGCTGAAAAGTACTTTCTCCAAAAAAGTACTTTAGAATGGGGTGGGAGGCCAGTGCTACTGCCTGCATTTGTGACAGCCTTGTTCTTGTGGAGTGGACAAACTGAGGGTTAAGAGTTGCTGATCCTGGCTCTACTAGTGCTGCTAATTTAGCATGAAGTAGGATGACTTATAAGTCTTAAATATCAGGTTTGTGTTTTACATCAAGATAATTTGCGGGGGGATTGTACATTAATCATCTGTTTGGTTGAGATACAAGCCATAATAAACAGTATGATACAGAATTAAGCTGTCTCCTGTATACGTGACACCCCCTGATAATTTCTTCTGTGTTGTTCCTTGAATTGAGGAAGGTTCTATCCTTGATCCTCTCTGTTCTCCCCCTCCAGCAGCTTTGGCTCTGAGTGCCCCTCGCTGTGCATCTGCCTCCAGTGAAAACAGAGTCTGAAAAATTACAGCTTTCTGTAACTTTTTACTGACCCCTGGGGCCAGAGAAGTGGAGAAGGGCAGTTGCAAATTCATTCTGTGCCAGCACAGGGAAGACAGGTAGAAGCAGCAGAAGCTGTTAGCAGCTGTGGTAATGTCTGTGCTCACCATTGTGTGCAGTCAGCATGGGAGGCTCTGGTTATCCCAGGAGGAACGTGTGCCATTACCCTTAACCATCACCTGTCCTGTTCTGCTTGCTGTGTTGGACTCTTCACCCTGTCACCATGCAGTGCTGCCTGTAAGGGATGTGCTGGGACACTGGTCACACGTCAGCCACGCGTGTGTGACAAACACCCCCAGAGCAGGAGAAGCATCTCATCCCACCGTGGTTGTTCCAGAGCTTTTATGGAATGAGGCTGCTCAATAAACTCTTGCCCTCTTCCCCAGGTGTGTAGAGATGCTCATAAAGGAACAGATAAGGAAGTACAAGATAAAAATGAAGGAGATCAATCAGCTGGAAGCAGCAGAGAGCATTGCCTTTCGACGACTCTCCTTGCTCCGGCAGAATACAGTAAGTAGTGAAATAAACTCACCATCCCACCAGACTTTTGAGAATGAAATGCTCCTTATTTATCCTGTCCATCCCATTCAGTAAGTCAAAAACCAATTGCAAGATAAGAAGAAAAGGGATTTGGACTTGCCCAAAGCTGTAGGTAGGAGCTAAATACACAGCGCAACTGGAGTCTGAAAAATAAGGGGTGCAGGGGAGGGGATCTGCTCTTGTAGTGGTCAAAATCTATTCCCATATAATTCCATCAGTAGAACTAAGATTGATTCTCTGACATGGCAAAGGAGTTCCTTCACTGCAGAGGTGGTTGGTGGGCAAAAACATGCTGTGTTCTAGTAGGGCAAATACACTTATTCTTTTTTTTTTGTTGTTGTACTGATTAAAACAAACCAAACTGTGTCTGATTAGAAGCTGCATATAATGAATTTGGTCTCCATCTCTCTCTAGCTCTGGCCTGTAAAACTTGGGTTCTCTTCCCCTTACGAGGGGAAGCTGGTATGTACAACTGCCTGGGGGTAGTACATGGACTCTTCTTATAGCACTATTGCATGACTAAAATACTTACTGCACGTGTTGTAACTTAGTTTTAAATGCTCTTTCAAACAACCAAGACTGCATGTGTTGGTGCAATCCCCCACCCCAGACTGCATGCAGGGCTGCTGGCCTGTTCTGTCCTCGCCTGGTAGGTTATAGACACTGTATGTCACTTTTATTGGATGTAATAATACTACTCATGAGTGACTACTAAAACTGAGCTGAGGCTGACAGACCAAAAAAAGTAACAAAGCCCCAGAAATCAGATGATTAGGAAATTTTCTCTTACATTTGTATGGATAGCTAACAGCTCTTCAGTTCCCTCAGCCTTTCCTGTGACCTACCCATTTGTCTTCCACCCTGAAACTTGCAGAACAGCCAAGGCTGGTGTAGCTGCTTGTGACTGAGAGCTGTTGCACATGAATTTGTCTTGCAGAGTAAAAGCTCTCAGGCCAAAGGAAATAACAGTGGCACCTCAGAGCTGGACTCGGTGTGCGAAGAAGAGGAGGTTTCTGAAGCCAACAGCCGGGAAAAGGAGATTCTCATCGATCGCATACAGTCAATAAAAGAAGAAAAGTAAGTCCCCCTTCACCTGGGTAGGACTTGGAGGCAGTGCAGGTAGTAAAGCAGGATCCCTTTTGTCCAAAGGGATCTAATTCTGTGCTATAGAAGGGGAAAATAGAAAGGACTAGCTGAGAGAAAATACCATGAGAATTAGTATTTAGTGGCTACATGCTTTACCTCTGAACACGAGCTGCATGAAGCTGCTGGTGTTGGTTGACTGCTCCAACTTCTGCTTGGTGCAGGGAGGACATAACTTACCGCTTACCTGAGCTCGACCAGCGGGGCTCCGACGAGGAGAACGTGGACTCGGAGACCTCGGCGAGCACCGAGAGCCTGCTGGAGGACAGGCCGGGCCGGGTGGATACCGAAGGTCAGTATTAAGGTAGTGTGTGCTTTTTTTTTTATTCTACATCTTCCGCTGCATACAGCCAGGTGGCCAGATGTTCTCTGCTCACAGTGGCTTGTGTCAAGTTGCTGCTATCAGTCTCTAAGTATCTTGTTTCTTTAAAGCAATTACCGGATTACACTGCCAGCCCGCCAAAGACTCTTGCGAAGCGCCTTCCCTCCCGCCGCCCTCTCCCCGTTCCAACTCCGCATCGCTGGCTTCAAGGCGCAGGTACTCTTTAACGCTGTCCAGGACGAAAGTGCCCCGGCGCACCCCGGTGATGCCGACGGCAAACATCAAGCTGCCGCCGGGGATGCTGAAGCGCACGGAGTGCCGGGCGGGCGCGGTGCGGCGCAGGGAGCAGCCGGCGCGGCGCCCCGACGGGGTGCGCTCCGTGTACCTCGAGTACGAGCCCACGGCCAAGCTGCAGCGCAGGTTCTCAGACCCTTCCTCGCACAGCCCCTGCCTGCGCGACTGCCACGAGTGAAACCCCCCCCGGGCCCTCTGCCCTTCGACCGCAGCCTTCGGCTTTAACCCCCGCCTTGGAAGGCTGTGAGCTCCTCGGCCTGCCGCGAAGGCAGCCTGGAATTGTACAGTACTGTAAAAGGCTATGCGCGGTCGTTTCAAGCAGATAGTCTCCACTTTAATTTAAAGCCTTGCTAAAAAAAAGTAAAATTTAGCGTTGAGCGAAGTACGTGGGTTGAGTGTACAGGAAACGAGCCCCCCACATTCTGCTGCCGTGCCTTTTCCATTTGCCTTACGATGGACCGTCATGGGACCAACACTGAGTTTAGGTCAATGTGTGTTGCCTTAAATTCCTTTTTTTTTTTTTTAATGACAATTTTCTGTGTGGTTTACAGAACTGTTTAACGTAATAGCCTTAACTGAGACCAAAATGTATAAAGACGTTTATTAAAACATTGCACTTTTAAAAAATACGTGTGTCAGTTTATCAACGTCTGTGTATTAGTTTATCAACGTCTGTGTAATGAGCAATGTATTCTGAAGGGAGCCTTTACTTGGAATTGCTGCCTTTATGAAGGACTGATAGAGGATGGGGGCAGCACCAACACGGGAGGGGTTTCGGTGCTCTTGGAATAAACCACAACCAGCCGGGAGCTGCCTCATCCTCCCTCCCTTCCCCCGGGATCGGGGCCATCGCTCGTCCCCGCTTTGCTGTGCCGGATGTACCTGGAGCGCTGCGAAATACCAATAAACTGTGGATTTTATCTCGGCCCCTCACGGCGCCGCGCCATGTGGGGCTGAGGGGCGAGCCCGGCTCAGCCCCCGCAGCGCCGCCACAACGCCCCCCTGCGCTGCGCGCCTGGGATGGGGCCGGTTTTAGGGCGGGTTTGGGTTGGATTATTTATGTTGTTTCGCGGGTGTATTTTTAAATAAAGCGCGGCGGGAAGGCCCGCCCGGCGCTTCCCTTCCCGCCCCCCGGCCCGCCCCAAGATGGCGGGCGGCGCCTGAGGCGCGCCCCGGGCCCGCCATGGCGGCGACGCGGCTGGAGCTGAACATGGTGCGGCTGCTGAGCCGCTGCGAGGCGCTGGCGGCGGAGCGGAGGGACCCCGAGGAGTGGCGGCTGGAGAAGGTGAGGCCGCCCGGCCCCCCACCAGCCCGCGGCTCGGACCTTCAGTAACCTGCGGGTCGGACCCTCAGGAAGCCGCGGCTCGGCCCTTCAGCACCGCGGCTCGGCCTCTGCGTACCGCGGGTCGGCCCCTCACTAACCCGGAGTTTAGCCCCTCAATAATCCGCGGTTAGACCCATCAATAATCCTCTGTTCAGCCCCTTAATAACCCCCGGTTCAGCCCCTCAGTACCCTGCAGTTCAGTCCCTCAATAACCCGTAGTTCAACCCTTCACTAACCCGCTGTTTCAGGCCCTCAGTAACCCGCGGTTGGGCCCCTCACTAATCTCCTAGTCAGCCCCTCGATAAGACGCGGTTCAGCCCCTCAGGTACCCGCGATTCACCCCTACATACCCCGCGGTTCGACCCCTCAATAATTCTCTGTTCAGCCCCTCAATAACCCGCGGTTCGGCCGCTCAATAACACGAGACTCTGCCCCTCACTGCCCCGCGGTTCATCCCCTCACTAATCCTTTATTGATCCCCTCACTGCCCCGCGGTTCATCCCCTCACTAATCCTTTATTGATCCCCTCACTATCCCGCTCGGCCCCTCAGGAGCTCCCGCCGGTGTCTGTGCCCAAGGCCGTGCCTTAAACCCTTGTTTTCCCCCTCAGTACGTGGCCGCTCTGCAGGACATGCTGCGGGAGCTGAAGCAGCAGGCCAGGTGAGTGCTCTGCTGCGGGCTTTTTCAGGATATTGGGTTGGATATTAGGACAAATCTCCTCGCTGGAGGAGCTGGGTAAGCACTGTTGGAGCAGGTTGCACAGAGAAGTGGTGAAGTCACCACTTCAGAAAGCGAGTGTATGTGGCACTATGTGGTGTGGTTTAGTGGAAATGGGGGGATTCCATCAAAGGTTGGTTGGGTCGGTGGTCCTGGAGGTCTTTTCCAACCCTTTGATTTGATAGTCTTTTGACACAGCCCACAAATGCCACAGCACATCCTTCCCTGTGGAATTACCTGTGCCCTGAGCTCTCCCTGCCTCGGAAAAGGTCATTTGCAGGGGGTTGCAGGTGTGTTCCTATCCTGAGGCTAAAGATGCTTCCTTGAAGAACTGAGTGGGTTTTTTTTTCCTACCTTATTTTATTTGGAAAGTCACCTGAACAGTAGGAAATGCTAGTAACTTTTGGTTTTCATGTTACTATTTTTCAATTCCAATAGCAAGCCAGCCCCTGAACTGCTGAATGAATACTCTCGCAAAGTGGACTTCCTAAAGGGGCTCCTAGAAGCTGAAAAATTGGTAAGATCCACTAGTTCAGCTTGAAAAGACTTAAGTGTTCTCTCCTTATAATCACCTTATTGCCTGGTTTCTATGTTTGCTTTTATCTTGTATCTCAAAATAATAGTTGTCAAAATCTTACCAGGCAGTCTTTGATAAAACTGTGAATAAATATATGGGACCCGTGTTTTGTTAAAAGGAGGTATTGCATGAAGTCTGAGACTTCTTTGCTCCTTTTCAAAAGCAAAGTACACCTTGCCCACATCCTCCTCACTCCTTTGCCGTGAGATGCAGGGGCAGGCCCTTCCTTCAGCCCTGGCATCTCTCTGGGTGCACCTGGAGAGCTGTGAAATGCCAGTAAGCCAGATTTAACTCCTGGGCTGCAGTTAGTGCTGCTGGTCAGGCTGCCTTCGCTGTGGGGAGCAGCTGTGGACTTGCAGCAAGCTGAGGGTGATCACACATGCAGGTGCTTTGTGCTGTAATATCCATGACTTTTCCCTGCTCCTCCCCTCTCACAGTCCTCATCCACGGAGAAAGCTCTGGCAAACCAGTTCCTGGCCCCCGGGCGCACGCCCACCACAGCCAAGGAGAGAACCCCAGCCACCAAAACAGTCCATCTGCAGGCCAAGGCTCGCTGCACGGGCCAGATGAGGAGCGAGCTGCTTGGGACAGTAGGTTTGGTGCTGCTGCTTCTTCAAAGATTGTCCTTGTGGTGTTCAGCTGCCTCGGTGGGCTGGGCCTGAGCTGTGTCCCAGGCTGGGTGGGGACTCACCTTTGTCCACTTTGGGTGGTGTGAATCCTGGGCACAGGCACTCGGCCAGGCCTGCGGGGGCTGTCTCAACACTGACCCTTGGTAATCTGCTGTTTTGGTTCTCTTTCTGCCTCACAGGACCCCTTGGCTACTGGTGGTAAGTTTGACCTGTTGTTTTCTCTAACTTCAGTCCACCTGAATCTTACAGGGAGAGGAGGAGGAAGGTCAGGCATTAGAGATTGCCCAAGGTGTACTTTTAATTTAGTGGCTCACTTTTTTTCCAGATGGCAGATTTTAAAAGCAAACTAACCAAAAAAACAGATGGAAGCAGAAGTGTTGCTAGCAGTGGTGGCAGGGACTTGCAGGAAGCTCTTTTTGTAGAATTTATACAAGGAACAGACATTCTAATGACAGAATTAGCAAGGACGATTTACCTTTATTGTTGCTCCTGTTCCCTTCTGCTCTGAGCAAATCATGTGATTTTGGGCACTTGGAGTAGGTGGTGTTCGGTTCCCCTGGAATACACAGCCATGTTTTCCACGTAGGGAATTGGGAGGAATTAATTTGTGGTTTCCATGGCTACTGTTACAGTGGCTGGAGCTGGGCCAATCTAACGTGTCCTGAAAGAACACCAAGACACACAGGCTTCAACCCTGCCCTCAGGGATGTGATTCATCTGGGTTTTTTTCCCTCTTTTGATGTTACATGTCCTCTTTTCCCTGCAGAAAGCAGGTAGGCATTTGACATCCATATTCCTTGGGGTGGAGGCCAAGTAGGATTTGGACATCTGCAAATCCCTTACAGAAGACTTGTTTCTTCAGCCCGTGATTGCATGGGAGTTCCTAACGTGCTAAAACACAAATTTAACTCTTTTTTTTTTTTTTTTTTTTCTTTTTTCCAGATTCTGAGGAGTTGAACATAAGGAAGCGGAAGTAAGTCCAAATTTCTCATTTTAACGCTCAGCATTTTGGAAACTGTTTTCCCAATGACCTTTAAATCCCAGATGTGCTTTAATTTGGGTGAAGTGTCTGCTGATAGAAACCAAAGTACAATGACTTTACTGGTCTGGTGGTGCTGTAGAGTTGCAGAGTCAGGGGAAACCTTGGGCAATTGACCCAGAAGGAAGTGCAAATCCCTTTTTCCCCCTTGTGCTCTTGCAGAGGCCTCACATCAGATGAGAAG
Organism: Acropternis orthonyx; assembly: GCA_035583155.1. Taxonomy (NCBI): domain Eukaryota; kingdom Metazoa; phylum Chordata; class Aves; order Passeriformes; family Rhinocryptidae; genus Acropternis; species Acropternis orthonyx. The sequence goes on from JAWWEU010000082.1 coordinate 2,895,539, forward strand.
CAGTCGGCAGTGGAGCTGGATGCTGTGCTGCAGCACCACCAGGACATGCAGGAGAAGCTGGCTGAGGAAATGCTCAGCTTGGCTCGCAGCCTCAAAAACAACACTCTGGCTGCACAGAACGTGATCAAACAGGACAACCAGGTATTGCACACTGAGGCTGTAGCCCCTCGGTGTTCCAGGCTCAGGTGCTAACGAGTGAAATCCTACACCTATAACTCGATTCCAGGTGGGATTAGAGGGGGGAGACTGGAGGCAACACCTGCCTGCTGCTGTGTGTGATTGAACCTCTCCTCTGTTGGAGGAAATCTCAGCCAGGCTTGCAGCCCTGAGTGTGACACTGTTTGTTCTCCTTGCTCCACAGACACTGTCCCATTCCCTCAGGATGGCAGATCAGAACTTCGAGAAGCTCAAGGACGAATCCGACCGCCTGGAACAGCACGCGAAGAAATCGGTCAACTGGCTGCTGTGGATAATGTTGATTGTAGTTTGCTTTATATTCATCAGCATGATTCTCTTTATCAGGATTTTCCCCAAATTAAAATGATGATTTTTATTTTATTTAAAGCTGCCAGCAGGGCAGTTGGACAGCTCAGGTGGTGTGAGAACTGTCAGCAATCAATGTCTTTGCTACTTGTCGTGTCCTTAAAGAGGCTGTCCAAGGCCTACCCTTGCATCTCTTCATTGTGCAGGCAGTGGAGGGTTTCATGGAAACGGTTTTCCACACTTGGATAGTTCATTACTTTTCACCTGGTGACTATTGTTGCCTGTTGAGGGGAGAGCTGAGATAACGATGAGAATTCACACTGAGCTGCTAACAAGGTCTTTAGTGGATACATACAGTCATTTTTAATGTGATTGTGGCAAACGTTAGGACTCCTAAAAGGCATTTAGTCAATATGAATATGAATAACAGGTGAAGTCTTACGCTCTTTCTTCACAGCTTTTCTGTACTGACCCAGGAGCTGCTGCCAACAGGATATTTAATTTCAGCTCTGTACATACACAGCTGTAGGTGCAGGAAGAGAATTCTGCCGTTGAGCTGCTTTTCTGGCTCAGATTCAGAGTATCAACAGGTAAAACCCTTCTCAGGCTCACCTTTTTCCCGGGTGGAAATTTGGGACTTTGGACTTCACAATCTTCTCCAGTTTAGGCTTACTATAGGTCTGGAGTTGCTTGCTGTTGCAATGTTTGCTTCCCTTTTGTATGTGCAAATGTTCCCCCTTCTCATTGTTATGTTGATGCCGTTTCGTGAAGAAAACACCGTGACCCTGCACTGTAGAACTGTACACACAGAACTCCAGGTGGCACAGACCTCACCTGTGCAAACATGTTTTCACTGTAAGATGAGGGCAAAGGAAGGTGCTGTCTTCAAGGTGGAATCATAATTAAAAAATACTCAGCCTTTCCTTTTGAGACAAATTATTCTGCTCGAGAGTGTTCCTGTCAAATGTCTTCTGAAGAGTTCACTACAATAAAACAAATAAACTAAAATTAATATTTTTAAAAACACTGCTACTGGTAGAAAAACTGAGACCCTGCAGTGAAGCAAGGTGTGTGTGACAGTGTTGTAGGTGCCTGTGGTAAGCTGAAAACAAGCCCTTCTGCACCCATACTGGTGTTTGTGGAGTCCTGCGGGTAAGGGTTGGTGTCCTGGTATGTGTCCCACGGAGGAGGGGAGGGCACCAGGTGACCCTGTGAGTGCTTTGGCCGCTTCTGTTGCTGTTTGGAGCCACCAGATGGGGTGTTCCAGCCCTGGCTGGTGATCCCAGCAGCCCTGGGCCAGGAGAAGGTGAGGGAAGAGCTGTTTGTCACCACTGGATTCTTAGGAAAACCCAACTTTGCTTTGAACGCATCCCAAAGCACCAGGCTCTGTGCCAGAGCTGTGCTCTGTCCTGTCCAAACCCAGCTGTGTTAATGAGGACAGTTAACACCTCTTGCATAATATATTTCTGTTCATTTAACAGGATGGTTGCTATTTACTATGCCATTCACTTATGGAATCAATAAACATAACACGAAGTACAGCTTTTTATTCCAGTTACTCTGATACCTGTGTGATACGCTCCTTCTGTTCAAGCAGACTTGTTGCTTACCTTGAACTTCATAGAGATTTGTAGTTGTAGCAATGAACTTATGGACATTTCTGCTTTTCCCAGTTGTTTTTCTTCAGTTGTAATGTTTGACATTTCACTGTGCTTCATTAGTCAATGCTGTGTCACCAAATTATTTTTCAGTTCTAATTGTTTACTACTTTCCCTGCAGGCATTTCAGTGCTGAGCTCTTCTCTTAGAGGCTGAATGTGGTGCTGGAATGTTTTTTGTGTGTGAGATTTTTGGGATGTAGCATTAATGCTTCACGGTCTATAACATTTTCCTCTTTATTACTTGAAATAAATTATTTTTTTTATGCTTGCAAAAGATTTGTTGCCTTATTACAGACAAGTTAAAAGCTGGATTTTGCTATCAGCCATGTGTTGCCTTTAATTTTTGGCACTTATAAAGTAGAAACTCAGTTGGAAAGACCTGAAAGGGAACTATCAGTGACAGCTTGTCCCCAGGAAAACATCCCCCCCTCCAAGTCACAGCAATTGCTTTCCAAAGAAGCCTGCACAGAGTGAGTTCAGAAACTGTTTAACTTTTGACTGTTAACGTTTCATGGGCGTTTGTTGTTTTGAAGGATGAACTGCCAGGATTGAACCCTGTAACTAACAACACCTTTTGTTATCTGGTGTGGCCGTTGAGCCCTGAGCCTCTGCTTCCTGGGGTGGGAGCAGGTTCCCTTCTGCCCCAAACCCAACGGATCCCTTGGCTCAGCAGCCAGCAATCCCTGAGCACGGGGTTGCTGCCTTTGCTTTTCTTGAGTTTATTTAGGAATTACAGTAATTCAACACCACTTTGAAGATGGGTGCCGGTAGTATTTAGAATAAACAATGACTCAAGGCTTTGTGACATTTCCCAGATGAATGACAGCTTTTATTTTTGACTAACCTATGGTGGGGGGGGTGGACACTGTGCTGCTCCAGCCCTCAGCTCCATTCCATCGCACAGGGCTCTGATGTGCTACAGAATAATGTTATATATAGAAATCACTCTGTGAGAGTTGCTTAACTTTCCCAAAAGCTTGGGAAATCCAGATGGAGAGATGTTTATCAGGCACAGGGCTGGGCCTTGCTTGGCTTCTTGGCAGACTACCTACTTTGAGACAGCAAGGAAAATGAAATCAAAAATCTTTTGGAGGCTTGGGTCGTGTCAGGCCGGTGAATGCACTGATTCAGAGTCTGGCAACAGCAGCAACTCTGGGTCAGTCTAAGCTTTTCTGGCAAACATCCTTGGTGGCAGAGGCTGTGTGTTACAATACTCAGTGTTTAAGCAGTGTCCTCAGTCCCAGCCAGGTTGGATGTTTGGGAAGGATTGTTTACAGGTAATAGGCTGGAATGGCAGGAGCAGAACACTGGATATGATGGCTCCTGTGGCTGGGCAGTCTCAGCTTGTTCTGGGCACGTGTTCCCTGGGGTTTGCTTTGCAGTCTCTGTGCATCAGACTTGAGAGGCGGTGAGCAGCTTTCCCAAACTGGCAGCTATTCTGCCAAAAGGGAGTATCTTGTAAAGAGTGAAAAGGAGGGAGTGGGCAGAGCAGGGTTGTGCTTCTGGGTGTTCACAGTGTGACACTCCCTTCTCATCGTCTGCTCTAAACCTGCCACGAAACCTCAGAATCGACTCTTATGATTAGTAGTTGCAACCTAGTTTATTTTACAGAAGAAATTCCTCCCTGTGAGGGTGGGGAGGCCCTGGGAAGCTGTGGCTGCCCCATCCCTGTAAGTGTCCAAGGCCAGGTTGGACCAAAGAAGCAACCTGGGCTAGTGGAAGGTGCCCCTGCGGTGAAACAAGATGATCTTTAAGGTCCCTCCCAACCCAAACCATTTTGGAATTCTGTGACTCATGAGGACAAATGTAACCACGGTGCTGTAGCAGCTGGGGGCAGATACTCAGCGTCCTGTTTGCTGCATTGTCGATGCCATTCCCGAGTCCCACAGCCCGTGAAGGGGCTGGCCGGGAGGTGCTGTCCTGACCTGCCCCACTGCTGAGGCTCCGTGTGCGCTCGCCCTGTGTCCCATTGAGCAGGAGTGACATTAAAACCTGCCGCAGCTAAATCAATACCACCTGTCACATGATGCCACCGTGACATTTCTGGCATGAACGCTCCCTCTAATAGGAGCTGGAAGTGGGAAGCAGCAGCAGTTAGTGAATAATGGATCAGATACGCCTGGTTTGTAACATTTACAGAGAGAGGGCGTGTCTCCCAGCGACAGAACAAACCGGTTATCAAACGGGAACTGGGAGTTCTGGCTCGGCCAAAATGCAGCCCGGGAGCTAAAGCAGCGAGGAGCACACACGGTGTGTGAGTCCCCGCTGCCAGCAGGCCCTCCACATCAGACTCTGGGTCAACAAAGCCGTGTGTTAGTGTAAGGAAATAAAGGACCAGAGAAGGAGGGGGTGAGCTGTACGTGGAACTGGTGTGGCCAGTGGGTGTCCTGGCGTGCCCGTGCTGCGGGTGGGTGACACGGCTGTGGCCGCTGCCTCGCTCCTGGTGGCTGATGAAGAACAGAGTGCCTGGCAGCAGGCTGTGCAAACCACACCTGGGGCTGGCTCAGGGGCAGGGCAGAAGCTGCGGGGGAAGGATGGAGGTTGAAGAAGCCAGATCTGTCTGGCTGTCTCACATTTGGGCCCTGCTCGCCAACCCACCTTGGGAGCGCTGATTGTCATTTGGTGCTTCCAAGCTGAAAAGTTTGATGCTCAATTCGACCAAAAATGTTCTGGCAAGGAATGTGAAGTAAGTCCAGTATTGGGCCCGCCTCTGTGACACCCCAAAATCAAACTGAGCAAACCCAGAAACTGGACAAAAAAGGATAAAACGAAACGGTGCTGCAGTTGGCCATGGAGAGCTGTGATTTCCTTTGCATTCTTCATCTCCAGGGTCTTTGACCTGTGTGTAGCAGAGAGATGCCCTCTGCCATTTTCACCTTGGCCAAAAGTTTTATTTGCTCACGTAACAATAGAATTCTCCAGAAGGATCTGACAGTGTTTCCTGTTTCAACAGTAAAAAAGCTGGGACTTCTGTCCTTAGCACGTAAAGTGACCGGATCTCCATCCTCTGAGCCTTCTCCCATGGAGAAGAGAAAAGTCACTTATCGGATTTGGTGTGGACGGAAGGAAGGGTAAGAAAGGAACTTTGTCGATCCATGACGTGAAATATTTTATATTAAGAGAGTTGGCAAATAGTTCTGTGTGACTCTAAACAGGATGAGATAATTTTCCAAGGTCAGCTCTCCTGTGCTCTCAGCTTTAGGTTTAGTCACTGAGAAGTCAATTCTGTGACCTTTGCAGCAACATCCTGTCAGTGATGCAGGATCTTGGTTATTGTTGGCTTCAGCAGCCACTCCGCTGCATCTTCAAAGGCCAGGAGGCTGGACAACATGAGTACTGCTTGGTGAGAAACTCGTGAGCAGGAAAGTATGTCTGGAAATCCATAAAAACAGAGCAACCAGAGCCATGGGGTAACTCTTCACCCAGACAGTTGCAACCTGTTTTTCAGAGAAGGCCACCATTGAATGGGTGAAGCAGAAAGGGAGAATTGTGACCCTCAGCTCAGCCTCCTGCATGTGTGGCTTTGGCTCCTGAACTGGTTTTCAGCTATTTAGTTCTTAGAACTGGTACCAATGTACCTTCTTGGTGAGTCAACTGCTCTAAAGCTCCTTTTGGGCACAAAGTTTGTTCCTAGACTGGTTAATTAGCAAGGAACTTAAATTTGTGTTGCTAAAAACACCCAACCTAAAACCCACCCACGTGTGTTTGGTTCCAGTGTGTAGAGTGAAAGATGTGCTTGGTTTTCCAGGTGTGAAGCTTTCAGCAAAGGCTGGTGATGGGAAAGCTGAGCCGTGTTCTCCCTCCACGTGCACTTGTGTCAGTACAAGGATGTCACTGCTCTAATGCCAGGCTGGTTTGCTTCATCTTCCCTATTCACTCCTGCAAAGGGGATTCCTGCCTCAGGGATGGGCTACAAGGACTTCAGTTCCTGGCAGCATTGATCTGGAGGGACTGGAATCTGTCAGGAAGTTGGTATTCTTGGATTGGTTTCTAGTGGAGGCACCTGTAGGGCAGAGCAGTAGGACTTTGGACAAGGGATGGAGGGACAGGATAGGGGGAATGGCTTCCCACTGACAGAGGGCAGGGATAGATGGGATATTGGGAAGGAATTCTTGGCTGGGAAGGTGGGCAGGCCCTGGCACAGGTTGGGCAGGGAAGCTGTGGCTGCCCCATCCCTGGAAGTGTCCAAGGCCAGGTTGGACAGGGCTTGGAGCAACCTGGGCTGGTGGGAGGTGTCCCTGCCCATGGCAGGGGGTGGGACTGGGTGGGCTTTGAGGTCCCTCCCAACCCAATCCATTCTGTGATTTAAATAAGGAATGGACCACCCCAAAACAAATCAGTCTTTGTGGGGTCAGATGCGTGGATACACTCAATTGCAATTCTCTGTATTTATTTTATTAGGAGGATTCAGAACTGAACCCCCACGGGCTTTAAGTGTCAGAGTTCATAGCAGACACTTATCACTGCTGATTTCTAAGTTATTTTAACTAAACTACTGAGGAGAGAAAGAAGTGTGACCGTTGTCGATATTTAATGTATCAAACTCCTGATTTTTAGTAGTTTCTTGAATCAGAAATTAGGGAAGAGCCTGCATTGCAACTATTAGAAAAAAAAAAAAGAGCAAGCAGGTGTTGGCTTAGTTTCTTTGCGCCCACATTGCTCCTGTTGGTTTATCTGATGCAAACCAAGTGCACTGTAGCGTGATGAATATGTAGCAGTGAGTGTATGGGGAAGATGCTGGAAAGATTGCACCCTGATGTTCTTAATCAGTAATTAGAAACTAAAAATAGTATTTTAAGGAAAGATAATAAATCTGTAGCCTTTAATCCTCCTGTGCCAATGTGTAAGCTGATATCATTATTACATGAAAGGCAATAAGAACATAAGTGAGTAAGCAGGAAGAGGTTGCTGTTAGAGTCAGAGTATGAATTCCATGTAGTCTGAGCTGTCTAGGTGATGCTTGGCTCTGTCTGTTTTATGCAAAGTCTACAGTCATAAAGCAGGTTAATTTGCAAACAGAGAATGCATAGTTTTGTTGTTTATTTCCATTCCTTAACTGCCCTTACTTCCTGAAGTATTCCAGAATGAGTGAGGTTCTGAGTCTGCCTGCACTTGTGAGCTCGAGGCAGCAGTGTGGGTTTGGGGGGAAAGGACAGAAATGGGGGAAATGCCTTCCCATGACGGCGCTTCTGACGCACCAGTGGGCTGGGTCAACAGCTCCTGTGCTGTGCAGACACACACCTGCTGTGCTGCTGGCAGAGGAGGCATCCCCACTTAGGCAGGGCCTCTCATCTCAGCATTCCCACAGCCTGCAAATGCCAAGTTGCTGTTGCACAGGTACCAGCCCAGCTAATCCTGCTTACCATGGTCAAAGCAGGGCCTCAGCCTTGCCCTGTCCGTCAGGGAAACCTCAAACGGCATCAAGGAGTGAATCACACCAACATAGCCCTGATTTCACTGACCAGCCCTCCTCCTGTTCCCATTCTGGCACGGCCCTGTGAGCACTGCAGGGATTCTTGACAGGGGGAAGTAACACAAATTATTTAAGCTCACAGTGGAGTGCAGTGTCCAGACTCAGGAGCTGAGGCAGAGTGACCTGCTGGTCACCACCGGCCTGCCCAGGGGCCACAGTGTCATACAGAAGTGAGATCTGTTGTAAGCCGAAGATGGTGGGGAAAAGATTTTAAAGAGGAATATCTATTTACAAAGCTTTTCTTTTTTTTTTTTTTTGAATAATAATAATTAAAAAAGCTTTATTCCAGCAGTTTGTAACTCATTTGTCTTGCAGAAATGGCTGAAAGCAAGAGCCAGATAAAATTACTGGAAGTTGCCAGGAAACGTACTGTCATGGCTTAGCAGGAGCACAGCACAGGGTTGATTAAAAAAGGCACCAAATGGCGAATCGCACTGGAAAAAGAACCAGAAATCTTCACTGGCTCTCTGGGCTCTGTGATACTGAAAGCAGTGCTGGTGGGTGGGCAGTGCTCTCACCCCAAGCTCTGTCCAGAGGGGCTCTGGGGCAGTTCATCCTCTCCAAATGCCTTATGAGGAGGGACACGGGCAGAGCAGGGCAGCAGCCTGGGCTGTCAGCACTGGGGACAGCGAGATAGAAGCCCAGGATGGTTTGGGTTGGAAGGGGACCTTGGGGATCATCTCATTCCAACTCCCTGCCATGGGCAGGGACACCTCCCACCAGCCCAGGTTGTTCCAAGCCCCGTCCAACCTGGCCTTGGACACTTCCAGGGATGGGGCAGCCACAGCTTCCCTGCCCAACCTGTGCCAGGGCCTGCCCACCCTCCCAGCCAAGAATTCCTTCCCGATATCCAACCTAAATTTCAATCCAAACCCGTGCTGGGACGCTGCTGGCTGAGCTCCCCAGTTTTACTCTCTCAAACACTGCTGGGGCCACAGCGACTTCCCAGGAGCGGGTCTGACAGCCGGGCGGGGATCGCAGGCGGAGGGAGGGAGGGATGAAGGGAGGATGGTTGGGGGGATGAGGGATGGAGGGGTGAGGGAAGGAGGGATGGATGGAGGGGTGATGGGGGATGGAGGGAGGGATAGATGGAGGGATGAGGGAGGGATGGAGGGATGGAAGGACGGATGGATGGAAGGATGAGGGGGGATGGAGGGAGGGATGAGAAGGGGATGGAGGGAGGGGTGAGGTAGGGATGGATGGAGGGATGGATGGAGGGATGAGGGAAGGATGGATGGATGAGGAGGGGATGGATGGAAGGAAGGAGGGAGGGATGAATGGAGGTATGAGGGAAGGATGGATGGATGAGGAGGGGATGGGTGGAAGGAAGAGGGGAGGGATGGATGCGGGAGGGAGGGACGGATGGAGGGAGGGAGGGGCGGCCGTGCAGCCGGCGCTCCTCCCCCGTCCCGTCCCGTCCCGTCCCGTCCCGTCCCGTCCCGCACTCCGCGCCGCCTCTTGCGGCCGCCCCGGCGCTGACGGGGGCAGCGCTTGTTTACGGGCCGGGGCGCCGCCAGCCCGGCCTGGCTGAGGGGGCCGCGGGCCGGGGCCGGGGCGCGGGCAGGGAGGGGCCGGCCGCTATAAAGGGGGCTCGGCAGGGCTCCCCCCCGGCGATGCTCGGCCCGGGCCGGCCCCCGCGCCCGCCCCGCGGGGTGTGATCCGCGCCCGGAGCCGCCGAGATGGCCCCGAGAGCGGCGGCGGCGGCGGCGGCGCTGGCCGTGGCCGTGGTGCTGGGAGCCTGGTGCGGCCGCGGCCGCGGCGAGAGTGAGTGCGGGCCGGCAGGGAGGGAAGGGGAGAGAGGGCAGGGCAGGGGAGGAAGGGAGAAAGCGAGGGGGCG
>JAWWEU010000082.1:2905091-2918107 GCA_035583155.1 Acropternis orthonyx
GGCGGGGCCGGGCAGGGCGGCGGGGCCGGGCAGGGGCAGCAGGGCCGGGGGGCCGGGCAGGGCAGCGGGGCCGGCGGGACCGGGGGGCGGCGGGGCCGGGCCGGGACACGGCCCCTCTGCGGTCTCCTTCCCCCGGGCCTCCCCCCGAGCCCTTTCCCCTGAGCCTCCTCCCCTGGTCTCTTCCCCCCAGTCCCGTTCCCTTGATTCCCTTCTCCTGGTCCCTTTCTCCTCATCCCCTTCCCCCGATTCCCTTCCCCCGATCCCCTTCCCCTGATCCCCTTCGCCAGGTCCCCCTCTCGGGTCCCCCTTCCCTTTATCCCTTTGCCTTGATCCCCTTCCCCTCATCCCCTTTCCCGACTCGCCTTCCCCTGATCCCCTTCTCTTTATCCCTTTCCCCGATCCCCTCCCCTGTTCCCTCCTCGAGTCCCCCTTCCCCGGTTCGCCCCTCCCGGCTCCCCTGGTTGCCCACCCAAGCCCCTTAACCTGGCTCCCCTGCTCGATTACTGGTCGCCCCCACCCCAAGCCCCCTTAACCCAGGTCCCCTCCCTGAACCCTTCCCCGGGTTCCCTCTCCCTGGTCGCCATCCCCAGTCCCTTCCCGACTCTCTCCCCAATCCCCATCCCGATCCCCATCCCAGTCCCATCCCGGTCCCCTCCCCAGCCTCTGCCCCCGGCGCTCCTCCTCTGCCTCCGAACCGGCTCCGATGTCAGGAGGGTTCAACGCGGCCAGACGCGGAGGTTTTGTCTCTAACCACTTTTAGGTAGTGGTGCCAAATCCCCAGGTATTAACGGGGGAGAGCTCCGAGGGCAGGTCTGTGTTTACACGGGGGCTCGTAAAATACAAGACAAGGGGTGTAAAGAAGTTGTGTTGGAGGTCACAAGCTTGTTAAACCCACGGCCGGCTCGAGGTTAAGCCTTACAAGTTGTTTTGGTGGGTTACATTAAATAAACTTGCTTAGGAAATGCTTTTAATTAGAGGTTCTTTAATTTTGGGTGATTTTTTTACAATTTTTTTAATGAAAGGGAAATATTTATTGAAAGGCAGCTGACTGGATCCATGGGTCGTCTCTGCCATGGACAATCTGCCTGGTAACATTCCCACTGGAAAAGGTGATAGCAGGAGAATTGGTTCAAGTGCAGACAATCCAGTGATGGGTGTTTTTGGGATGCGTATGGCAGTCAGGGAAAACAGCCTGTTTTCCCAGCAATAGGATAAGTTGCATATTTCAAAAACACCCCAATTTTTTCTTCAAACGTGTTTTTATGTTCCAAGCCTTAAGAGAGGCCGGTGGTTTGTGTTGCCTTGGGAGGGTCAGTCCCACGGGGTGGGCAAACCCGCCCCATCCCAGCAGAGAGGGGGAAGGGGGCAGCTGACATACAGCACTAATAATAAATAAATAAATACCTGTGCAGCCTGAGTCCAGCAGCTCCTAATTTGACCTAATTTATTATTACTGCCACAGTGAAGCCTGTTGCTTAGTTCTTTATTTAAATCATATTTGCTTTTTGGGGTTCAGCTGCGTTTGTGATCTTAAGTCCATAATCTCTGCTGGACTACTGTGGGGTGGGATTGCTGCGTCCTCTGGAGTTTGGGGGTGCAGTTACCGAAGCAAAGTCTGGGCTGGAATATTTTCATACCATTCATCCAGTGCAAATACTTTGTAAGGTATTTTACAGGCCATTCAGGCCATAAGGTCCCTCATTCAGAAGGTTTTTGGTTGCTATGGGGTTTGACTCGGTTTTCTGGGAGTGATTGGGTCACGGAGCTCCACGGTGGGGATGGAAACCAACCCGTCTCGGGGGGGAAATGCACCTCCAGGAGCTGCACAAGCAAACAAGGGGTTCCCTGAGCAAGGGGGCTTTCCTGGAGCCCGGTGCTCACAGGGATAATGCTGCTCTCCCAGGACAATATTCCCCCCATACACTGTTTTCCTTGTGCCCGGTGTCTTCCCTTTAGGCAGGGGAAAGCAGCAGGAAAGACATGCAGGTGGTTCAGGAGGCAAACAGGACGAGTGTTTTGAGTTCACACTTATCATCCTTTGGATGCAGACACTGAGTTTTCCCTCCTTAATCCATCCCCGAAGTGTTTTAGGAATACTCTGTGTGAGAGCTCTCCCACGTGTGACTGAAGGTAGTTGGTGAGTTCAGAAGTTACTGACAGGAGTAGCAGCAAGGGTTAAGGAAAGGAGACCCGACCTGTGCATGAAATGGAGATCCATATGTCTTGTTTGGGGAAGAAAAACAGGTCTGTGTATTTTTTTATTGCTCTGTAAACATAATGCAACTTGAAATAAATCTCACCCGTGACTTATGCCCATCAGTTCATTAGCTGTGGCATTTGGGCTGGGGTTCACCTCACCTGCTTCTAGGCATCTACTCACGGAGCAACTTACTTGGGGCTGCTTTTGTGGTTAATAGAAAACTAATCAATGCAGTCACTAGAGTTCAGGGAACACTTCCTCCCCTTCTAAACTCTTGCCCTAAATTTGGGCACGGCACGTGTTGCATTGCCTGCTGCTGATGTGAGGGTTGGGAATCTGGCTGAGACCTCTCCACCTAAATCATGGTGTGAGACAGATTTCACAGGCTATTTCTGTACTACTACCCATGAAAGTAGGTTGCTTCTTAATTATTGTGTCTGGCTCATGCAGATGTTTTTGTGCTCGTAAACTCATTAAGAAACTGCTCCCTTGTCCCCTTCAGCCCTGTCAGTGTCTGCTGTTGAGGGACTCGGACTGGAGGGAGGTTTTGCTCCCCGGAGTGTGAAGTAGGAAGGGTGAGTGGCAGAAGGGCAGGGCTGGATCAAACCCAGCCCAGCATCCTCTCACTGCTTTGGAGGGAGTCTGTGAACGGTGTAAAACCCCAGAGCTTCCTGGGAGTCGGTTTGGGGGGGACTCTCTTGGGCAAGAGAAGGGATGTTGTTATTGGCACTGGGTAGAACCCCTCCCTGCTGCCTTTGGAGGATCCTCAGCTGTGCCGCACCGAGGCATCTCCGTGCTCCTGCGATGCTGTGGCCTCACTGCTGGTTATCTTTGCCTGGACACAGGGCAGGATGGGTCCTGTTTTCTGTTTATGTTTTGAATTGAACGAGGAGGGCATAAAGATAGCCCAGCCCAGGCTTTATAGCCGGGTTGGGAGCTTATCTGTGCCTTTGGCACTGAGTGACCTCGGTGAGAGGTTTTCCCTCAGCCCGGCCGTGCCAGCTTGGGTTGTGACAGGGACAGGCACCTGAGATGTGCCCCGAGGGGCTGGGGGTCTGTGGGGGCTCCCTTTGGAGCCCATACCCAGCCCATTGCTCAGATCTGCATAGGTGGGGTGCAAAACCAAAGCTTAAAAATTCATATGTCATGATTAGATGGTTTTTATGTGCGTGAAACTATTGCTGTAGCAGGCAGAAGGTGTCTTCCACTCCCTGCCAAGAAACACCCAAAGTCCTTTTTCCAGTTTCCTAATACGGCTGCCTTACGTAGAATTGCAAAGCTTTTGACTTGACCAAAGGGAGTGTGATTTTTCTCCAATAATTTGTTTATTCAGTGGGCAGCAAAGACTATAAAAAAGCAGAATTAACTAATGGTTGCCTCAAGTGGTTTGTGATCCTTCTGTGCCGGATTACACTGGTCTCGATTGTTAAGGGCCAGAGCTCTGGAACAGTGAATCATTAAGGTTTGCTGTCCACATGATTTACTATAAACAAGGTTTAAGTTCCAGCTATTCCCCTGGTTGGACTCTATCTTGAAAACTTAACCTCTGACATCAGGTCTGGTTTCTTCATTCAGGACCTGAAGGTTGTTACCAAACCAGTTTGTCCAAGAGGCTTTGGCATCTTGGGATTTGTTTGTTTGTTTGTTTTTACAAAGCTTCCCTTCAGCCTCCTGTTCCAGGGGGGCTGAGGGAACATCTGCTGTGATTTATTGGGGTTTGAAGTCCCTGTGAGCAGCCTGGTAGCAGGGATGGAGGAGGATGTGCTTCCTCTGGCAGCCCTGCCGCTGGAATTTGGGAATTTCAGTGAGGTGGAGGCTTTGCCAGTAGTGTGCACAGAGGTCGCTTTGGGCCCTGCTACTGGGGAATCAGTTTGTGAGTTTTATTTCCCTGAAAGGTGATTTATGTGGTTTTTGAAACCAGGTTGTCTGTGTTATAATTGATGGCTCAACTTTGCTCTCCTTCTTCTGGGATCAAACCTGCCTTGCCTTCATCCTGAGTGGTTGATTAATTCCCCTGTCCCTGCAGAAGAAATACTACTGAGGGAAGCTGTGGAAAAACACTTATTACTTTGCTTTAAACTGCTTCTTGTTGTCTTGGTAACAATAAATTTATGGGGTGACTTAAGCAGCTACTGCATGAACAGGAGATAAAAACTGCTGAAAATTCAAAGGCAGGAGAAGATGGAGGAACCTGCAATTAAAAAGCTTATTTTGTTTCAGATGTTCTTAATTCCTTATTATTCTATTTGAGGGGGTAAAACAAAAGGAGCTTGGGTACTGTGCTGCTCTTTATCACCTAAAAACTAAACTGCAGGAGAAGGTGAAAAATAATTAAGTGTGATTTTTCTCTTAAGTGTGGAAAACAAATGGTAAAGAAACCAATTTAATCTCTGCAGATTTACAGCTGTATTAGTGTTTTATTCAGTTGTTTATTTCAGAAACAAACCTCTAATGTGCTCTAAAAGCCTCCTGAGTTTTCCTGCCAGGCTCCCAGCAGTGCTTGACATCCTTCCATTAGAGGGCTGGGGCAGAACCCCCAGTGCTGGAGCCCCCTGAGCACCAGCAGAGGAGGTGCCTGTTGTTCCAGCTGTGGAAGCAGCAGAGTTTGGATAACTCAGGGACATCCTGGTTTGCCAGGACGTGTGGAACCCCCTGTCAAGTCTGCTGGCAGCACTAATGACCAATATTTCATTCTGTCTTGGGTTTAAAATGGGTGAAAAGCACAAAAGCAGTTGTAAAATGCACACAGGTGATGGATGCTGGGTGTTGGGCTTCCAGCTCTGGTGGATTTATACGGCTCTTTAACTCTTCACAAGCTCCACCTCTTTCGTTTTAGATTCAGCTTCAGCAAACCTTTGTTCTTTAAATCATCTCCTCCAAATATTTGGTGTTCTTAGCCTTTGGTCACCTTCAGTGGGAATCTGTGCCAGTCTGGGGAGAGCTGGGAGTGAGGGGGGGTCCATACCCTGTGTGGGTGGTGTTGGATTTTTTGAGGAGTTTGGAAGACCTTTGAGTGGGTTTCAGGCTGTTTGGACCAGGAGCAGCAGGGCTTGTGTTAGTGGTGATGTTTGAAAGCCTGAAATTATTTGGGTCAGGCTTGTGGATTAAATTAAATTTAATTTGGTAAATTAAGTGGTTTGGAGTGTTTAGGAACGTGGTGAGAGCTGTGAACTCCAGGGCTGCAGAGATCAGGCTGGGGCTTGATGGGAGCAGCCCTTTGGACAAGGGTTGGAGGGACAGGATAGGGGGAATGGCTTCCCACTGCCAGAGGGCAGGGATAGATGGGATACTGGGAAATAATTCTTCCCTGTGAGGGTGGGCAGGCCCTGGCACAGGTTGGGCAGAGCTTCTGTGGCTGCCCCATCCCTGGGAGTGTCCAAGGCCAGGCTGGACGGGGCTTGGAGCAACCTGGGCTGGTGGGAGGTGTCCCTGCCCATGGCAGGGGGTGGGACAGGGTGGGCTTTAAGGCCCTTCCAACCCAAAGCATTGTGTGATTCCATGATAATCCTCTCTGAGAAGCCTGGCTGTGCCAGACAGGATCATGAATACCCTGGGCACTGCCCACCCTCCCGCTGGTGCTGCTGAGGGGCAGCAGTTGCCCCCCAGGATTGTTCCTTAGGTCTGTTCCTGGAGCATGGCAGGATTTCCACAAGCCTGAAGTGCAGCCACAGCACTTGCAGGGCTTTGTCCTGACTGTACCAAGCTGGAGATGTTCCCACCTGAGCTGGAGGTTCTCTTGCCGTGGATGGCTGTAGATGAAGGGCTTGTCTGGAGCCAGGTTGCGTCCAGCTTGTGTCCAGCTCCTGGTGACTTTCCTAATTCCAGGCCAAATGATGAAAGACTGAGGCAATTATGTTCAGTGTATATCTGCACCTCACTGGCCTTGAGCCACAGCAATAACCTGCAGCTCTTACTCTCAAAAGTAATTCCTAGCCTGGAGAGCTGAGCTGTATTTTTTGCCCTTTCCTTTTCCCAGAGGTCAGCTGTGCACATTCCAACAGGCAGGACTTTATCCTGTGAGGCAGCAGCTGCTCCTGGGTACCACCTCAGCATTGCCTGTGTGCTCAGCACTGATGAGAAGCAATAATAAATAACCAAAACACTGGATTTTGAATTTCTCTGAGTTTTACTGCAGTGCTGATTTGTACACTGAGGTTTTTTTGTCCTTCTGTTACTTCTCCTTTTGTGAAGAAACCACTGCCCTGTGCTGTCATGCACTTTCTTCCTCGAAAATACCAATCTCATTTATGGCAAATAAATATTCAGAGTATTTAAGCTGAATCTGTTGCTCTGGCAGTTCTTTAAGCCCAGGGGTGGGATGAGCAGCAGGACAGCTTTGGAGCTACTTGCAGTGTGGGACAAGGAGGTTGCTGCTGCTGCTCATCAGGCTTCCTTTCCCACCTTTTCAAAGTACATCCCTAACCTTTGAGGCACCGTGTGCTTTTCCTTCCAGAATGCAATGTATGAAACAACTTGGATGCAGTGCCAAAGAATCCCATTGGGCAATAGCATTGCTTCAAATCCCATGTCAGTGTTGCCAAATTTTATTTTTTTTCAGTTGTGGTGGGGCAAACTTTTGAATAATCATTAAGAGATTTGCATAGAATTTGGTTTTAACCCCTGCTGCAGTGGGCCGTGTGAAACAGGAGGAGTCAGGCAATCCTGACTAGGAGCTATTTGTGCCTACACCAGTTCTGGAAGGCTGGCTTGTTGCTGGGTGATCTCTTGAAGCTGTGATGTGATTTTATAGTTGGTGAGCTTTCAATACAGTGACAAAAAGAGGAAGGATCTTGTGCTTTTTGTTCCTAAGTGGGGAGGGAAGATGCTGTCTCAGCTATAGACAAAAGGGAGAATCCTTTAAGAGGATGAAGTGTTCCAAAAGGAGGAATTCATAAAGAATCCTCCTGGATTGGAACATTAAGGTCTGGCGGATGTTTCTGTAAAGTTTGATTTCAAAAGGGTTGTCACTGCGAGTTTTGTTGTGCTTTGCAGCTGTGGGGCTCTGAATTTCCTGCTTGATTTCTTACCTGTGCTTAGACTTGAAAAAAGAAGTATTTCCGTATTCAGACTTTTTCCTTCTGCTGGTGCCTGGATTGCTGCTGTTGTGTTTACCTTCTAATTGATGCTTGTTCACTTTGCCAGTTCTTTGGGTTACTGGTTCCACTAAATAAACTGCCCAGATGGTCAAGACAGGGAGATTTGCACCCTTGAGAAAGTAACAGCACAAAAGCCCCAACACCTCATCCGAAAAGAATGCTCAGGGCAGAAATTACTAATGCAGTAAATGCCTCCTGTCAGCAGGGTCTGGGCAGGAGCGTGGGCTGTGCTCCTGCCGTGTGTATTTCCAGGTTTTTCTGCTCTCTTCCCAAGCACTGCCACCCCTGGCCATTATTCTTTTCCTATCTTCCCCTCCCTGCAACTATTTGAAATCACCCCCTCTAATCCACTGGCATTAATTGCACAATGTGAGCCCGGGTAGGTGTGTCGTTGGCAGCTGCCTAAAGAAAACAGCCTCGGTTGCTCAGATATCTCTTCCCTTTTGTGATGTCTCAGGCCTGGTGTTACCACTGAGTCGTGACAGAGGCAGCAGGCAGAGACTCAGCATGGCAGAAAAGGTTATGAAATGCTCCTTCAGCCTTATTTTGTAACCATATCCCAGGGAACGTTCCCCACGGTGGATTTCTTAACACTCGAAGCCTGCTTTGCCGAGGGGGCCACGTGTCCTGCTTTACGGTGCAGTTGGACAGAACTGCGTGTTTAGAAAACTAAAACAACGAAGCTTTTGTCAAATAACTAACTGACCAGCATTGTCCTGTGCCCCCCAGTCTGCAGGAGCATGGACATCCGCAACAACCTCACCCGCCTCAACATGCTGGAGAACTGCACTGTGATCGAGGGCCACCTGCAGATCCTGCTGATGTTTAAAACCAAGCCCGAGGACTTCCGCGAGCTCAGCTTTCCGAAGCTGACTATGATCACGGACTACCTGCTGCTTTTCCGCGTGTACGGCCTGGAGAGCCTCAAGGGCCTCTTCCCCAACCTCACTGTGATCAGAGGGACTCACCTGTTCTTTAACTACGCCCTGGTGATTTTTGAGATGGTTCACCTCAAGGAGATCGGCCTCTACAACCTCATGAACATCACCCGGGGCGCCGTGCGCATCGAGAAGAACAACGAGCTCTGCTACCTGTCCACCATCGACTGGTCGAGGATTCTGGACTCTGTGGAGGACAATTACATCGTGGCCAACAAGGATGACAAGGAGGAGTGTGGGGATGTGTGTCCAGGCACCGTGAAAGGCAAGAGCAGCTGTCCCCCCACGGTGATAAACGGCATTTTCATCGAGCGCTGCTGGACACACGATCGCTGCCAGAGAGGTGAGTGAGGCTGGTGGAGCTCAGCTGGGCTCTGTGCCAGTTTTTAACCTCTCGAGTCCTGGGCAGGCCCTGGCCCAGGTTGGGCAGGGAAGCTGTGGCTGCCCCATCCCTGGAAGTGTCCAAGGCCAGGCTGGACGGGGCTTGGAGCAACCTGGGCTAGTGGGAGGTGTCCCTGCCCATGGCAGGGGGTGGGATGAGATGGGCTTTAAGGTCTCTTCCCACCCAAACCCTTCTGTGATCTGTTGGAGAGTCAGCAAGTACCTGTTGATTGCTCTCTGTAAGTGCAGGTTCCTAAATTGGCTCAAAATTGACATTACAAGGTGAAGAGGGAACCTTTGGGATGGGGCTGTTTGAACAGTTCTTTCATCCCCACATGGAAGGAACCCAGAATTAACGTGTTTAGTTTCTCTGGAGAGTCAGGAACTGCCTCGAGCTCACTCTTGGAATGGACTGTAGCTGGTGTCCTGTGTAGCAGTTGGTGCTGTGGGTACCTCTGTTGGTTCCTGGATGGGGATTCAAAAGTTCAGGCTGACTGAAAGGCTGCAACAGATGGAACAGAACAGCAGGGCAAGAGTCTCTGTGGAGTAAACCTGACTCAGGAAAGGTGGAATAACCTTTTACTGAAACCTTCCTGCCATAAAAAGGTCTGAGATATGTGGATGAGTGAGCAATGTTTGCACAGAGGAAGGAGCAGGAAGCCGAGTCAGACCTGAAGGGGAAAAGGGAAGGAGGAGAGAGGACCTGGATGGGGTGGAGAGTGGAAATAGTGGGGTTTGAGCCCAGGGTTTTGGTTCAGGGTGTGTTCAGAAACCTCCCTGCTTGTTGCAACCCCTGAGCTCCAGTTCTCCAGCTGTGTTAGGGCTGCTTTTAATTTCACACAGATTTGTTTTTTCCAAACTTGGAACTGACCTTAAGTTTAGCTTTAATTATATATTTCCTTCGATTTGTGGTAAATCTGACTTGGTGGGGAGCAAAGTGAATTGAGGTGAGACCCACATGTTTGGGGTTGTCTGCCTGTCTGGAGCAAGAGCATCCCAATGAACCAGTGTGTCCTGAGACGAAATTAGGAAACTTGTGGGCTGGGGAGAGTTTCTTGCCAAGCCTTAAAGGGCAACTCTGAGTGCAAAGTGCCAGATTTGAGAAGGAATTCCTACCAGTGTGCACAAACTAATGCAATTAATGTGGTTTCCCCTCTGCTACTCCTCACCCCAAAATCATTCAGCTTCCTTTTAAAGAAAGTGGTTATTTTTTGTGGCCAGAATAGCAGGGTATGAGCAAGAAGATGCAAGTGTGTACGTGTGTTCCTTTTTTAAAATGAAAATAAGCATTTTATTTATAAACTTCTGCGGTATGCAGTTATATCAGCACTGAGACCTGGTTTCTTATGCATTTCATGTGTTCTGTTTTCTGCTGTTTTCTGAGGTTAAAAAACTGACACTTTTGTCAGTGGCTGGACCGTAATGTCCCTCATTCCTGTGAATTTTCTGGGGCTGTGCTACAGCAGACTGGAATGTATGGTTTCTCTCCTGCTTCCATGAATCCTGTAGGAATGGAATATTTCCCTGCTGGGACAGAACTCTCAGCTCCTGGTCCAGCTCACTGGGTTTGCTGGAGGACACCAGTGCAGCACCAGAGCAACTTGGCTCAGTTACTGCATCTGTTCGACTTCCAAAGTGAGATTGGGGTTGGAAAAGGGCTCCAAAAGTCCCTGTATAGAGGTGCTCCCCCCTGGTTTTCCTTGCAGAAGCCCTGGAGCAGCAGTGCTCCTGCATATCTGGGCAGGGACTGGCGCGCATTTCCCAAACCACTTAACAAGCCGGGCTTATCTTTGTTTTCAGTGTTAGGATTTGTGCTTGGAGTTTTTGGTAGCTGGTGTTTTCAGCAGGCTGGGATCTGAATCGTCCCTGTGACACCTGTCCCTGTGCTCCTGCACTTATTTTGGCAGCCTCAGTGGTCTTTCGGACTTCGTAGACTCTCTGCGAGGAGCCTTTAGACTGAGCACACGCGCCGGGAACGGTGGGGGAGATTAAGTGACATTTATTTAGGGAACCTGCCGGTGGAATCACGGTGCTCTCTGTTCTCCTGCCAGCCCATAATGTATCCTTAGCATGTGTAATTGTTGTGTCAAGATTATTAAGAGCTTGTGTGAATTGTATTTTGGCTTTCCTTAGCCTGAAGAGCCTCACAGCAGCTCCCAGTGCTGAGGGTATTGATGCCATGAAGTCTTTCCCTCTGCGTTTTTGCAGCTTATCTGGGAATCTTCAGCAGCTCTGAATTCTCCTGGCTCTCTGCTTTTAAGTGGATTCTCTTTCATTTTTATTTTTTTCTTCTAAATGTGGCAATGTGAGTATCATTTCCACAGGGCAGTTTGGGGGTTTGTGTTTGTTTTGATGCAGGTCATTTGTACCACTCATTTGTTTTATAAAACTTGCTGCTTGCTGGGCTTTTTTCTGCATCTCTAAGTGGGAAGTTGTTGCTTTCCAAACTCCTGGCACTGCTGGAGGGCACTGCTGCCCTGGGACTGGGCAAAATCCTTCAAAGATACGTAGGTATTGATGGTTTTGATGTTACAGAGTGTGTGTCAATTCACACAGACAAGTCCCAGACTCACTGGGTCTTCCAGCCTGAAAAGCTTGGAGAGTTACTGGAGAAAACTGGGAGATGGGCCAGAAGTTTGGGAAGGCAGAAAGAGGTCACAGAAAATTAACTTCTGACAGGACAGGGCAGACAGGTGGGAGTTTGTGTTCCTCCCAGGGTGAGAGGAAACGGCTTCAAGTTGCCCCAGGGGAGGTTTAGGTTGGATTTTAGGGAAAATGTCTTCATGGAAAGCGTTGTTAAGCATTGGAAGAGGCTGCCCAGGGCAGTGGTGGAGTCACCATCCTGGAATTGTTCAAACAACATGTGGATGTGGCCCTTGGGGATGTGGTTAGTGGTGAATACGGTGGAGATGCTGCATTAATGGTCTTAAAGGTCTTTTCCAACATTAATGATTCCATAATTCCATTGAAGACTTTGTGGGGGGGGGGGGGGGATGGCAGTGGCTGGGGTTGAAGTTCCACACCATTCCCTGATCCTCTAGCACCCCTCTGTGCTGTCTTCCCATTCTCCCTCCACACCTCCCACCATCCTGCACCTTTGGTATTTCTTTATTTAACCAGCGCAAAGATCCCGCTTAACTCCAAACCCAGCTCTCAGTCAGAGCACGGAATTATCCCCAAGGCCCACAGCCAAGTCCCTGAATCATCCTTGCAGCTACAATTCCAGCCTGGAAATTGTTTTCACATGGTGATAACACACGGTCAAGACAGCGAAGGAAAGGATCTCCTTCCAGGCGTCGGAGCGAAGGTTGGGGCTGAAACCAGCGGGGAGGAACTGGAATCGCTGGTGGGCAAGTGGAACACCAGTCTCAGCACCGAGGGATCCGTGTGTGAGCACAGGGATGTGTAGGTGGATGCGCCATGGATTGGGATCTGTCAGGATGTGCTTCCCCAGAGTTTGCTTTTTGGTTTTTTTTCCCCCCCTAAATCACTTGTGTTGGTGTGAAAAGCGGGTCAGTTCAGTTCAGGCCAACTCATGTTATATTTTGGGGGAAGGGAGGGAAATGTGTAGTCTGTTTGGAATTTGGGTCTAGGCTGATGCTGTTTATGGCAGCCAAGTGCTGTTCCTGCTCTGAGGGTTTTGTACCTCTCCACTCACATTTTTAACAGGTTTTTTTTTTACATATGTCCTCGCTTTTATTGCCATAAAAAATGCACTTTTTGGTTGTGTGCAGCACATTCCTGCAGAGAGAGCCTTTGCTGAAGAATGCAGACAACAAAAATGCTGGAAATGCCACGTCCTAGACCTCAGTCTGGATCTGCCAAACATGATTTTCATATTTTGCATTTTTTCCACGTGCTTTTTTTTTTTCCTATATGTCTGTCACTCTGCTGGAGGAAGGAACAATTCCCCCTGAAATAGGATTTCCTGCCAATTCCCTCTGCAGTCAGACTGCTCTGTGCATGCAGAACTTGGAGCAGTTTGATGGGTTTGACAGGGCAATTATACAGGCAAGTTCAGCCTTTTATTGCATTTTGGGTCAGCTGGAAGTGGACTAAAGTAATAGGAAGGAAAAGTGGAATGGCCAAATAAAAGTTACCAAGAAAATTGCCTGCAATATCAAGACAGTTCCTTGGTGGTGGATACTGAAGGGCCGCATTCCTGGAATGTAAGGATGGATATCCGAAATATTTTTACAGGGCCAGACAGTGATAGTAAAAAGGGCAATGGTTTTAAACTAGAAGAGGAAATATTTAGGCTGGATGTTTGGGAGACACTCTCTGCTCAGAGGGTGGGCAGGCCCTGGCACAGGTTGGGCAGAGCAGCTGTGGCTGCCCCATCCCTGGGAGTGTCCAAGGGCAGGCTGGACGGGGCTTGGAGCAACCTGGGCTGGTGGAAGG
>JAWWEU010000082.1:2921361-2951151 GCA_035583155.1 Acropternis orthonyx
CTCTGGGGGACAGGGTGGGATTGTTGGGGTGTCTGTGCAGGGCCAGGAGTTGGACTGGATGGTCCTTGGGGGTCCCTCCCAGCTCAGGGTATTCCAGGATTCTGTAACACAGGCAGGGCAGGAGGATGCTCTGGACTAACAAGGAGCTTCTGTCCCCTCTGTGGGAATTCCTTAATTCGAGACTGTGCTTCCTTCCCTGCCCAGGGGCTGCCTCCTTGAGGGGCTGGAGGAAGATGATGTTGGAAAGGAAATCCCACAGAAGAGTTGAAAATAAACTCTGGTTAAAATAATGTTGGGATTAATTTTCTTCTACTTATTTTTAAAGAACTCAGGGGATGTGTGGTTTCTCTGGCATCATTTTGGTACATTCCTGAATTAAAAAAAAAAAGGGTGGTTTTAATCCTGTGTATCAGGTTAGAGCTGCCCTTTTTCAAGGGTGTCAAGAAACTGGGGTTGGAACTTGGGCAGCTTCAGTTTTTGCAGACATGAGCTGCACACTGCAGGCACTGACAGGTACTGGGCAGGTGAGTCCTCAGGAATTCTGACCCTTGGCAGGAACTCTGACCCTTATCCATAGGCCTAATGAGGGTGACAGGTATTTAGCAAGCTTGGTCTGATGAACACTAAAATATGCAAGGTCTTTTCAGCTGGGAAAGAGGAACTTCTTTAATCTCCAGTCCTTGTTTTCTGTGCAATTTGGAGGCTTTTGGAGCTGGACACATCCTAGTGCTGGTCTCCTGGGACTCCCACGGAGCTGGTGTGTGGCCAGGCTGGAATTCTGGGGCCCTGCTGTGATGAGCTGAGTGTGAGCTCAAGTTCCAGCACGAGAGTGACGGTTTTTAAGTCGACACACAGAGTTAAGGCACTTAGGGAGCAAGTTTGTCAGAGATCAGAGTAAAGACCTTCAGACTGAGCAGTAACTCCTGCAGTTCTGGCTTTGTGCTCCTCTCAGTTCGCTTTGGTGTGAGGATGATTCCTCATTCAGTGGTTTTTAAAACGTGAGTTGCCTGGGGCAGGAAGGGAGGAGGTTGGTCCCAATGTGTGCATCAAAACCAAGCCTGTTGGACTGCAGGAGTGTGAGGAAGGGAAGGTTCCCAGGGCAAGGCAGCAGGCACGGCTTGGAGTTGTGGAGCTGTGATTTCTAGCTCAATTCTTGATATTTCCTCTGCGTTTGCAGCTGGCGGAGTTTAATTATATTAACAGCACACAGCATTACTGCAGTGTAAGGGTGTAATCCCTGTGGGGGCTCAGGGAGGGAACCCTGGGAGGGAGAGGTTGGGCTCTCCAAGGTATTCCAGGGGTGCAGGGACAGACACACCTTGCCTGCCAGGAGGAAGGAGTTGGGTGCTGGGCTGTGACATTGGCAGTTTGATGACACAAAGTGAGGTTGCCCATTTGCTGGCTGATTCTTTTTGATATGAAGAGCCCAAATGTGACCCTGGGTGTTCCAAGGGTGGGTTATTTGGTGTCTGTGGGAAAGCTGCTGGACTTGGCACCGTCGCTTCCCATAATGTGAGGGGGTGCCGTCAGCTCTGAGTTGTTTGTTCTGGAATATCTGCAGCAACTGAGAGTTCACTGAACAACCTGCAGCAAAAAACAATCAAATTCCAGCTGTTGCACTGAGCTGGGCACTGGGAGATCCCTCACACAGAGGCTTCAGACAAACTGTCCTATCAGCAGCGTTTGGTGATGGCTAAAGCATGGGAGGAATGCTGGGGCTTGAAGGTGGGCTGCATTGGAGAATCCCAGGAATGATACAGGAAGCTTTATCCCTGTGTATTGGGCTTCCCAGGAGTAAGGCATGTGCAGATATCCTGGGATGATGAAGCGTATTGCTGTTGCTGTTAACTTCATTAAGCACATCCATGTTGTGTTTGGGCACTGCGAGGAGTTTAATACTTTGTGAGCAGTGAAAGGATTCATTAAAATCTGAGTATCAGGCAAATGTTCTCTTTGCCTTTTGTGTGAAGACAATCCAATTAATACTCTCTGGGTAGTGAAAACAATGATTTAATAGAACAAACAGGATTGTTTTTTCTGTTCTTCAGTCTGTTCTGACTGTCATCCTTGTGCAGGGAGGCTGATGGCACTGATGTGTTTACACAGCTTCACTTGGGGATGGAGGAGTCCAAGAGTTCCCTTTGGGTACCCCTGCAAAGCTCCCAAAGCCAGAGAGGAAATGGAGCTCCTCACTGGGATGTCTGACTGTCTGAAAGTCTCGCCCAGTGGAGCTTTAACATGGCTTAAAGGAATAAAGCTTTTGTTTTAAAGCTGCACTTGAAGCGAAGCCTTTAAAGCTGCATATACTGTTTCTCTGTTCATTCAGTTCCGTGTTCATTTCAGGCTCCTGGAATCCGTGTTTCTGGCAGAGGGAAGTGCTGCATATGGTACAGTCTTACCTGGAGACTGCAGGGAAAAGCATTTCTGTGGAAACTGGTGCTTTATCTGAAACAATTTCTCTCTCTAAAAGAGTAAAAGAAATGCCGTGTGTGGGTTGCCTTTTCCTTAGGCTCCTCTTCCACCCTCCACCAACCTTATCTCCAGGGCTGCTTAAATAATCGGTGGAGCGTTCGGCTTCTCTCAGGTGTCTAGTCCACAAAACCGGGTATCTGCACCAGGAGTGAGTTTTTGTTCTGGGCAACAGCAACTGTTGTGCTTTGAGCCCGTGCAGGGTGTGAAATGGGTGTGTGTGATAAGGGAAACGTGGCCGTGTTTTCCGTGGCCGCGCTGGCAGAGGCGGAGCCGCGTCCATCGTTGTTGTTCCACATGCCCTAATCTGTGATAACAAAAAGAACTCCAGATTGTGTTTTTCCACCACGCTTTGGGTCTCTCGGGGCTCAGATTTGCCGCTGACTCTGCTGTGGCAACACGTCCATCCTGGTTTGAAGTGGCACAGGTTCAGAGATGTGCTCTGGGGCTGGGGGAGACCGAGCAGGACTCGCCAATGAGCTCTCAAGTGTTGTGCTGTCTGCTTGGTGTTCTGCTGAGGGTCTTTGGGACCCCCACTCTCGTCTTGGCACTGCCCTTGGCCCCTCGGGTGGTTCTGGGCCCCTCTCTGTGACTTTGACAAACTTCAGCTGGCGAATGCAGGAAGCGCCTCGGGGCAGAATTAACCATGAGATGGGTTCAGACAAACAACCACGAGCAAGGTCTTAGGTGAAGTATTTGATGTGGCCTTGGACAGGTGGATGGACTGGGGGGCATCTCCAAAACTTCTCGGGCTCCCTTCCATGGGCAGATTGACTCCAGTGCCAGCAGCTCTGAGCTGAGTCTTGAAACCTCCCGGGTTCACCTGAGAGAAAGACTCTTTGTCCCTGGAGAAGCTGATACAGCGTCAGGTTTCTTGTAGAGGAGAGTCCCATCTCGTTTTCCTGCTGGATCATGCTGGACTGTGTGATTTTCTCCCCCCAGAGGGCTCTGTCCATTGTAAGGCCATTTCCATACGTTTCCACCATTGAGAGGGATCAGAAGGTGGCTGTGTCTGTGGCATCAATTAGAGCGGCTCTGAGTAGTCCGAATTGCTCAGCAGTGGCCAGTGCTGATGGGGACTGGTGATTAGCCCATGGCTGGCTCCCCACATCCCAGGCTGGAGGTTTTCAGCCCTGTGGCACACGCTGGGTGATGTCAGCACATCCTGTTCCTCCCGATGGCCGAACATAATGAGACTTGCGCTACTCCTGCACTTCCTTGTCATTGAACAAAGTGACCTCAGTGACAGTCAGTTTTATTTTAAGGGCTTACTAAGGCAGAATTTTCACAGTTCTGACCATTGACAGTTGGAGCCATAAACTGTTGTGGAAGAGGGATTGAGAATCCCAGGTTGCCCCCGAGTTTAATGGAACTGCAGATGACTCAGTTCCCGCATTGTTGGCCTTGTTGAGATGGCACAACTCGTTTGGCATGAAATACCCTCAGGTTACAACTTTCTCTTGCATAATTTACAAGGAGAAGCAGATTCATTGCCTCCAAGGGTGGCTTGTGCAACGTAGCTAATGGTTTTTGTACTCGTCTCCAGCCGTTTGGTTTTCCTCAGGCTTGGGTTTGTGTGCCTCTTGGTCATTTTTATAACTTCTCATTTGGCTCTTGGGTTAGAGCAGCAGAGGGCTGTGGCACAGTCACAGAAAACTCTGTCATCAGTGTGTTTGTAAGGAGAAGCCAGCGGGTATGTGGATATCTGGAGAGAGCTGAGCTGCAGGGTTTGTGCAGTGCCACATGTTCGTACCCAGTGAATTACTTGAAAATGGGCATTGCTGGTATGCCAGGGATGATGAGGGTGAGTAGTAAATAAAAATACATTGCACATTGCTTGGCTCTGCAGGCAAACAGTATCTATTTCAGTACTGCTCAGGAAATTCTTACACCTCGAAATAAACTGTGGCGAGCGTGCACAGAGCGTTGGGCAAAGGGGAGGGTGGACAGAGCAATGAGCTGGGGAGGCCAAAGCAACTCGGGTGGCTGAGAGGATTTTATGTGGGTGCTTATAATTGATGTGTTTGATACTTGTGTACCTGGTAATGAGATGCTCGAGAAGTTTGGACAATGCTCTCAGGCACAGGGTGGGATTGTTGGGGTGTCCTGGGAAGGGCTGGGAGTTGGACTGGATGATCCCTGTGGATCTCTTCCAACTCAGCATATTCTGTGTTTCCTCCTTTCCACAGTTCAGATGCTGTTTTGGAAAAATTGTAGATTCAGGGCAAACCATGACACCTATTAAATGAGCACAGCCATGCTGGGCAGTGCTGAGTTTTGGATGAATCCACGTGGGAACCAGCTCTGGGAAGTGGAGGATGTGAGTCCTGCCCGTGCTGCCTGCCTGCTCGGGGCAGGACTGCTCTGGTTTGATCCCTGCCAGGCTGGGCTGTGCTGGGAGTGGGCAGCTGCCCAGCAGCCTCTTCCAAGGGCTCTGCCTGCTGGGAGAGGCTCTGGAGCCCCGGAGTCGCCGCCCCTGCGCTGCTGTCTCCGGTGGGCAGACTCTCCTTGGCACCGAGCAAAGAAAGCCCTTTGCCCTCGAAGTGGCTGCAGCAGGACAGAGACTGGCATTGTGATCCATTCCCACTGCAGCCATTCCCTGGCTAATCTGGATTTGGGCAGCCAGCTGAACGACTGTGCCCTGAACAGTTCATGCATCCTGGTAATTTAAGGGGGGGAAGATAAAGTAATCTGGTTGGTAGAGCTAGTTAGCTCCGCTTCCCAGGAAAAGCCACCCTCCAGATGTTTCTTTGCACAGCTGGCCTTCAGGTGATGCTTCACCTTCCTCTCTGCTCATCTCCTCTGGGAGGTGAGGCAAAAAAGGGGATCTGGAATAAGTCCTGTTCCTTCTTCCTCTTTGCCTGTTTTCAGTGTCGTCACCCACAAACACAAATTCGGTTTCGGTGTCGACGTTTACAGTTCATGACCCCGCTGTGAAATCTGCCCAGATTAAAATCTTAACCTCTGCCTGCCATTTCTGTGAAGATCATTAGTTATCAGCCTAATCTCCTTGTGGTTAATCTTATACTTCCTCCCATTCCATTACCTTTCTCAGTTATGGACAGCTCCATTTTCCTGTTTGCTCTGAACTGTGTGTCCTTTTAGCGTAGATTTGTTGTTTTGTGTGTCTGGATTACATTTACATAACATATCTAGAATTCCATCTTCCTCAGCCCCACACAGCTGCCCGTGTCAGCTTAGCTTTCCTTCCTTCATGCCTTGTTTACTACAACATCCTTCCCTGTGGCCTTGAGGAAAGGAATCTTGTCCCTCCCTTATCTCAGCAGAAAGCAGAGGTTCAACATTTCGCCTCGTGCTTTGATCCTGTCGCTCCTCGTTTTCAGGACGGGGTTTGTAGGGAAAAGTACTAACTTGTCTTAGACCTGTGTTTGGAAAATCAGTGGGATCTTGGTCTCAAACCATCACCCTACACGGGAGCCCTTCTGTGCATGTCCATTCAGCTGTTTCTCAGGTACCGGCTCCCAGAATCCTGGAATACCCTGAGCTGGAAGGGACCCCCAGGGATCATCCAGTCCAACCCCTGGCCCTGCACAGACACCCAACAATCCCACCCTGTCCCCCAGAGCATTGTCCAAACCCCCCTGGAGCTCTGGCAGCCTTGGGGCCGTGCCCACTGCCCTGGGGAGCCTGCTCAGTGCCCACCACCCTCTGGGGGAAGAGCCTTTCCCTGAGATCCATCCCAACCCCCCTGGCACAGCTCCAGCTTGGCATGAAGACACATCTGCCCTGTACTTCTCTTTTAGGGCTTGTCTTGATGCAGCCCCTCCTCTCACTGAGCTGCTGACTCCTTATCTGCTCAGTCCCTGCTGCCCACCACGAAGAAATAAATTGTTATGATGAGACATTTGCCCCCAGCACTGATTTGGGGGAGGTGGTTTCACATCCTGCTGGTTCAGGGAGAGGAGATCTGTGTTCAAAATAGAGACTTTGCTTTCAATGACGCTGATTTTCGGACACCCATGGCTGACTGGACCACCTCCCTGTGATCTGGGATCACAGTGAGGGAGCAGGTTTGGCTGGAGTAGGTTAAAGGGAACAGGGATGTTTACAAGATGCTGAATATTGGAGAGTAATATGTAGTTAAATATTACCAGGAAGCTTTCATGAGGCTCCCAGGTGGCATCAACCGTTGAATGATAACACCAAATCCGTAGGTTGTAATAAGGATTGAAATTTAACAAACCATAACAACAGGAAAACAGCCCCATTGCTGGGAGTAAAATTACCATCAAAGCCTCACAGGAAAGTGCCCCAAATTAACTGGAGATTCTGGTCTTGTCTAAATTACAAATTGTCTCTTCTGATGTACAGAATCAAGTACAGTAGGAGGTGGCTGATGTGCAAACTACTTTAAAATTACCTCCTCCTTACAAACCTCCATGTTCCCCACAGCTTCCTGCTCCTCTTTTTAGGGAGACAGATTTTACTTTGTGGCTCTTTTGCACATCAGGAAGGGGCTGAAGCTCAGAGACTTCTGGCCTCTCAGTCCTGGGTACCAGAGGGACAGGAGTTGGGGTGGCGGCTTCTTCATCTGCTTCACGTCTGAGCCATCAGGGGCAGCGACAGCAGCAAAGGCTGCAGTCAGGGTAGCCTTGCAGGGGGTGTTACCCACAGAGAGAACTGGCTGCGGACTCCAGGCTGTGCCTGAAGATGTGCTGTCAGTTTGGGGGGGGGGTTACATGTCAAATAACAACCAGGCAGCAAGCAGGGCTGGGGGGGGCTGTTCCTGGTGCCTCCACTGTGCTGAGCCCCCGTGGTATTCTGAACACAAAGTACAAGGAGCAGGCTTGACCTGCTTGCCAGAGAACGGCACAACAGCACTGTTGGAGACTCTGGGTAAAGTATTTACAGCTTCTCGTGGCTCTCCTGGGGTGCACTTTGAGACACTTGTCCCTCCTTTAGCTGCTGTGTTTTCACATCAAACTCCCTGTTTTGGCAGTTTGAGCTTGATGGCCAACAGCTTTAGCCTGATTTCTGGGAGTTGTTTGTGTCAGCTTGGGGGATCAGCTTGATTGAAAGGTGCCAGGAGAATGAAAACAAACTTAGTCTTGCTTTTTAACTTCTTCATTAATTCTGTTGTTTTCAGCTTGGGGTGCTTTGCTGTGTAGGTTGAGTTTCTGAGAGACTTGCAGCCATGGTGTAAACACTATGTGCACTGCTGAAAACACGAAAGGAAAATGCTTCTTGGATCTTTGCTCTGACTGGGCAATATTTGGGATACTCGGGTGGGAGAATAGTTGAGGAGACAGAGGAGAGCAGGAGCGAAAACCTTCAAGGGAGACAAACAGAAAAGTCTGGAAAATCCACAAAATGAGAGCCTGTCCTTAAGATTCAGTACAAGGTGGGGGATTTCTAGAGGGCTGTAGCCTAAAGAGTCCTGTCCCCAAAAATAAGAGATGATAATTGGTCTGTCTCATGGGGAACAGGCATCAGATCTGAATTCACACAGGCTTTGTACACCTGGGCACAGGTAGTGAGTACGTTGTGCCCTCGGTGTGGAGCTGGAGAAGCTCCTTTGCAGAGGTTGTCCCTTCCAAAGAAGGTGAAGAACAAGTGACCAGAGGCCCTGTGTGTCCATCGCCATCAGTGGCCTCCTCTGCGCTTCATCATGCTGAGATGCCTTAGGTATAAACACATTTTGTATGTTATGGCTGTGCATGTCTGTGTGAGCTGCTCTGAGCACGTTTTCATATTCCTTGGCATAATTCACAAAGAGGTAAATACGTATTTCCAGAGAAATGCCCCGCCAGCAGGTGTATTACAGGTGATAATAAATTACTCCCCAGTCTAAACAGCAGAAGGTTGGCACGGGGGGGACTGTGCTTCTGGAGGGATCTCCTGTTATCTGCCCCTGTCCTCTGTAAACAACCCAACTCACCCTTTCCCCCTGTCTGCATTCAACAACTCCTTCCACAGAGCTCCCAGTGCTCCACAATCGCTCCTGGATGAGGTGGCACAGCACTCCAAACCCTTTTATCTGGTCTAAACTCGTGTTTGGTGACCCCCACACATGCACACAACAGTACCAGCATCCCCACTGGGATCCCACTTAGCTGTGCTGGCTGTTCCTGGCTGGGAACACCGGGTTGGAATCCTGGGGACATTCTGTGGAGCTCCAGTTGAGCACGTAATTTTGGAAATGGCTGGGAGGAGGAACAATTTTTTTTCTTACCCTTACTGATAGAGGGGATAAGAGTTGTGAGGTTGTCCTGAGAAATGTCAGTGGGAAGAGTTTCCTTTGCCTTGCAGTGAGGGTGTTGTTTTTGGAAGTCACTGTCCATGGGAAGGGAGGCACCTGCAGTTAATTTTATCTGTTCCTGTGTAAATACAGACCTCCTGACGTTCCCAGCTCACAGCTCAGTGGGGTCATGGCATTATGTACTGTAATATCTTATTTTATAAATAACACTTTATTTTAGTGCTGATTGTAAAATCTTGGGTTTATTTGGCCCTTGCTCCTTCCCGAGCTGGTGCTGAGAACTGCGGCCCTGTGTGTGGGTCGATGGCTTTTGGGAGGGTTGTCCCTGGGTTGTCTTTGGCACTGGGGAAAAGGGAGGGATGAATGTTGTTAGAGCAGCTGAGCTCTGGGAATAAGTGACATCAAATTCACTTGAAAATCTGCTGATATTTCCCAAATTTTGCTCTATCCGATGCCGGGCGTTGCCAGCGGGATCTTGGTAGCAGCGTGCTGACTTCTTGTTTTTTGTTCTGTTCCAGTTTCTCCATTTATTTTGTGGATTCAGGAAGGGCAGGGAGAGCTGCTGGTGTTGGTCCCTGATGTGATCAAAAGTCCTTGTGCTCTTTACAGCCCCCAGGACCTCTCCAACCCAGTTCCTCCCAGGCACGCGTCTGCCACCGGGGTGCCCCGGGAGCAGCGTGTCCAGGGCAGCCCAGAACTGGTGGGGTTTGGGGTTTGGGGCTTGGGTTTCTGCCTCTCTGGTCTTGGTGACATGTAGAAATAATTGAAGGAATAAGCCACAGTCCAGTGGGGTTGGCAGCAACCCTCTGCCCACCCTCTCTGCTGTGGGTTTGGGATTTATACCCAGTCTTCTTCCCTGGGTACAGTTTCGTGTATTGGCTCTTTTCAGCCTTGTGATACATTAATGCACCGAGATTAAGTGTTATCTCAGTGTGTTCAGATTAAATAAATGCTCACAAGAAAATAGATGCTCAGGAGTGAAAAAAATGAAAATTGTTTTAGGGATAAAAATGACGTTCATAGAACCCTGTCAGAAATGCTACTGGACGTGGTGAATTTGGAGTCTTGACAGGAAGAGAACGGGTTAATCCCGAGTTAAAAGTGATCAATTCAAAACCACTGTGTAGGTACAACAGGATTCAGTACATTTTACAAGGAGGTGAGATCCATATGGGCTTCCAGAGCAGCGGAGCCGCTCAGCCCCGGCAGCAGCTCAGGAAACAGGCCCGGGCTCTGTAGCCCTAAATTCAGATCACATGCCTGCAACCCGCTCCGAGGAGCCGCTCCCGGGGGCCACTAGTCCTTGCGTTTCCTCTTCTCTCCTCCTTGCGGCTTTGTTGTTGTTTAGAGCCACCAGACCCTTTGCTGGAGCTGGCTGTGGCCATGGAGCCCTTAGGGAATGAAGCCCCACTGCCACCCGTGAGCGTGGCTCGGGTGGGATCCTGCTGTGCCCACGAGGAGCCCCGGCATCCCAGATCTGTGGGACTCTGATGGATGCTGAGCGTGTTCACGTCACCCAGCGCTTCGCTAAGCCCGGCTCTGGCTCCGGCCCATCCTTGGGGCGGCCAAAACAAGCCATTTTAAGCCGTGGCCAAGCCGGGTTCAGGCTGGCTGCCTCCTCCTCCTGCTCCTGCTCGTAAACACACCGCGCCAACGAAGCGCTCGCCGACCCCAAAACCCACCAGGGCCCTTCAGCTGCGCTGGGCTGGAGGGGTTTGCGCCGTGGTGGGAGGAGAGGGCTCTGCTGGGAGCTGGCAGGGCCCGGGTGTGTTTGCCCTGTGCAAGATAGCGGGCGTTGGATGCCTCCCTGTGCAGGCAGCAAATGCATTGGCTGAGGTTGAGGGCGGTTCTCCTGCCGCAGTTGTTTTCTGTCCTGGACTCTCTTGGATCTGGAGCCTCCTAATTGCCTTGTGTGTAATCAAAACACAGCTTGTGTAACTCAGGACAGGAGGGTTTGCTCCTTGTGGATTTGTTGTTGCGTCGGGGAAAGATGGGGTTGATTCGCGACAAATCGGTCCCAAAACCACGTGGGAACCTCTGGCCCTGGGCAGCATCCTGGTACTCATCGTGTGGTTTGGAATTTATCCTTCCTGAGCTGTTTGTGTTCCTCTCATCACACCCAACCACCGTGCCTGTGAATACCCAGCTCAGCTCCCCCAGGATGCTGCTCTTACGGACTTGTTGGTCCCTCTGGGTCCCTTCCAACTCGGAACATTTTGTGATTCTGCTGTGATTCTGTTTAAACCCCCCCCCGTGGCAGAGAATCCCAGAGGAACAGCAAAACTTACTCTGAGTGATCTTTTTCCCCTCTTGCTGGTGGGGCAATTCACTGTTTTGTTAGCCAAGACCTAACACAAATTGTTTTTAATCTCACTTCAGTAGTAAGACAAACTGTTTATTAGCTGAACAGCTTAATGCCTAATTGGGCCTGCCTGTTAAGTGTGGATCTCCTGCTTACCTGTGTTGGCTCAGGAATTGTTTACACTATCAGTGTGTTTTGTTTCCACCTGGAGCACAGGGAAGTGGTGAAACATGGGAACAATCCAGAGAGGTGGAAATTCCTTTGCGCTGACTCTGCTGCCTCCTGTCCCCCCGGCTGGGCCTCAGCAGCACCAAGAAATGTCCCTTTGAATCCCTAATCAGAAGGGTTTGGAAAATGCATTGTTTCCTCAGTCTTGGGAGCCACGTTAGCAGCGAGTTAAATATTTATTCACCCCTGGAACGACAGGTTTGAACCTCTTGTGTCGGCTCCGAGCAGGGCAGGTTCATGTCAGGCTTTGGGACGGGGATTTTAAAGCCCCGGTTGTGACAGATCTGGTGCCGTGACTGGGCTTTGCTCTGAGCTGAGAGCCTGTTCTGCAGCAGCTCTTGTGATTTGGGGTGGTGGCTTCTGCCCCTTCTCTTGTCTCTGCCAGGGTTTTGTGAAGTTCCTTTTGGCCTTTCTGGGAAGAGAGTTAATTTTCCCCATGCAGAGAGGGGGTCACCGCGTTGCCCAAAAAATCTCCCAGAGCATTAAGCAAGGGCTGGGGTGTGTGGGTGACACAGCTGAGCCTCCTCACGTGGTACAGGGTCGTGCCACAGCTCCTGAAAGTGCCTTCTTAGGGTCACAGAATTAGAAGGGACCCCCAAGGACCATCCAGTCCAACCCCTGGCCCTGCACAGACACCCCAACAATCCCACCCTGTCCCCCAGAGCACTGTCCAAACCCTCCTGCAGCTCTGGCAGCCTCGGGGCAGTGCCCACTGCCCTGGGGTGCCCGTCTCTGTGCAGAGAGGCAAATCTCCGTGGGCCAGTGACAACTGTTGGAGTCTGCAGACCCTGATGATGGAGGAGAAATGAGGTGCACTTGGTCAGCACACACCTAGTCAGTGAAAGCACAACACGACAGCAAAAAACCCAAACAAGTCCCCCATTTCTGACCCATCCAAGTCACAAACCCTGCAGTATTAGTGACAAAAAGCCCTATGAAGATACTCTGGAGAGGTTTTACTCGAGTTCAGATGCTCCCTAACACGCAGCCTTCGATAATGTCACGCTGACATCTGTTCAGGATCTTGGGTAATGAGGATTTGCACCAAATAGTGATTGA
Organism: Acropternis orthonyx; assembly: GCA_035583155.1. Classification (NCBI taxonomy): domain Eukaryota; kingdom Metazoa; phylum Chordata; class Aves; order Passeriformes; family Rhinocryptidae; genus Acropternis; species Acropternis orthonyx. Next base: position 2,933,640 of record JAWWEU010000082.1, read on the forward strand.
CAATTTCTGGTCTTGAGTACTCAATGGAAAAAAAGCTGTTGCCTTGGGTGCTTTGCTTTCTTCGAGCTGTCTTTGAGGCATCAAAAGCTTGTGGAACAGGAAAGACAGAAACGTTAAGAACAGTTTAAAAATAGTTCAATTGTACCTTCTAAGAACCTTCAGAGTGGAGACTTGAAGCAGTTTCTGCCCTGTGAATATTTGCAGCTGAGTTCAAACCGTGTAAATAAGCACAGGGCTTTGAAGATTAGTTTCCATAACAAATTAAATAAGATTCCTGTGTGGCAGAATGTTAAGTAGGTGCCATGTGTCACCGGGTGCTTTGCATGAGGGCTGGATTTTCCCAATTCCCCATCTGCTCCACTCACTGCTTGGGGAAACAAGGGCTGTCTTTTGAATTGTTTAAACTTTGTAGTTCCTAAGCATGGAAGAGACCCAGGAAAATGCCCTTCTGCAAGAGCACTTGTGCTGGCAGCGCTCTCCCTCCAGCTCCCACAGACCATTCCTGCCTGCATCTCCTGGTTTGCTTCCCAGCTGGATGCTGTTCCTGCTCCAGGGGGGTACCAGCCAGTGCAGGCCATCTCTGTGTCAGGGGAGGTGTGGAAGAAACAGCCCAGGCTTTCCCCCTGCTCCTAAACCTTAGTTTAGGCTGGAATTAGTATGTTTGATACCGTTTCGGACTAAATTCTGGAATTTTCTGCTGCTAATATTCCTAATAAACTGCAGCCATGACATCTCTTGCCGGACTGTGCTCATCTCTGGCCTGGTAAGGGATGTAGAACCATTTAAAACAGCCATGTATAAACATTAAAAAAACATGTGTAACCATTTAAAACGAGCTGCTCAGTTTGTGTTTAGTCCAATACGAAGTGTCAGCTACAAGTTGCTGCTGTTTGGCTCTTGCATTTCACTCAGTTATTGTTTGTGACAGGTTCACAAAATAAGACTTTTTGCTAGAAAACGGCAAAGACTTGGTCAGCATGACAGAAAATGAGTTTGAAACACATTCTGGTTTCTTGTTAGTGGGTGAATTGGGAGGGATGCACAGAGAAAATGCCTGCAGTGAGTGACTGACGTGGAAGCAGAAGGAGATTTGGGATTAAATTGCCCTTGTGATAGAATTTCAACTTTTTCCATTTCATGTTCCCTCCAAGGATTTATCAGCCTGGAACAAACCAGTGGTTGCTCATCTTGACTACCTCATCTGCTGCTGCTTATTCCAAGAGTGGCATTAACAGCTTTAACACACTTAATTCTGCAATCCCTTAACGTGGGGCTGAGGGGGATTTTCCTGCTGAGCACAGCTGGGGGTTGGATCATCCGGACATGGGCAGCACATGGCGGGGATCCCACATGGAGGGGATCCCACATGGAGAGGATCCCACATGGAGAGGATCCCACATTCTGAGGATCCCACATGGAAGGGATCCCACACACTGCTCCTTTAGCTGAAAAAAACTACCCCCGTCCCACCACTGCTCCGCTCACGTGTGTTAACCAGAAATTACAGAGAACATTCCACCCCTGAGCATCAGCGTGGCTGAGACCTTCCCAGATAAAGCCGCTCCTGCTTTGACACTGAGGATTGGGCACAAAGCTTGGGGAATTTTGAGACAAATTGTGTCAACTCAGGGTTTGTCTCTGTCTGCCTTCACCAAGGGCAGGACATCAGGAGCTCTTCAGACGTGCCCTCTGCTTTGGTGAGAACATGGTGGTGTCTTGATCTGGGTCTTGGCAATTCACAGCTGGATCCCAAAGGCCAGGTAAATCCCCCCAAAGGGGTAAATCCAGGCTCACATCCCCCACCTGAAGCCCTTCCTCCTGCTGTTTGAGTGGCTGCTCTTGGAGTGCTGGTGGCAGCTTTGGTCTGTCCTTCCTGCCCTGCAGTTCTGGGGCGTGTTCTGGATTAAGCAGTTGGATTTAATCGGTTCAGCCTTGTTTGAACCTCTAAGGCTGAGTGTGGAGGTGCTGAGAGGCAGGACTGACCTTCCCTCTGGAGTTTCCCTGGGTTTCCTCTGGGCTGTGCTCCTGGTTCCTAGTTCAGAGCCCAAACCGCTCATCAAAGGTACTGTGGGGCACTAAGTAATGGGTAATTAAAAAGCAAACCATAAAAACCTCAAGCAGGAACACTCATGGGTGCTCTCCTTTGTGGAGTTGTTGAGAGTCACCAAAGAGCTGGTGACTCAGAGAGTGTTGGTCCAGGGCAGCAGGATTGCTCTGGGTGATGGACAGATGGGGAGCAAATCCTGAGAAAGGTGAAGGCTTGTGCAAAAGGACTGCTGGATGTGTGTTGTTCACAACATTGCCAGGGGAAACTTGGGTTTCTTTGACTAAGAGACCAGAACCTTCTGGCTGACCCTGGTGCTGCCAGGCTGGGAAGCTCTTGCTGCAGAGTCTGATCCCTCCTGAGCTGTGGAACTAATGCTGGAGTCACCAAAACTCCCCTGGAGCCTCATGGTACTGAACTGAGGGAAAAGGAAACTCCATTTCATTTCTTTGAAGATGAGCATTAACGAGTTGTGAGGATGAACAACACTCTTGAAAATCATTATGAAACTGTGCAATTTTCACTGAAAAGGCCAGTGAGGCGCCTGCGCTTCGTGGTGGCCTCTTTGCAAAGAAAGTTGCCAAGGCCAGCAGGACCAGGTGGCAGAGCCCATGAGCTCTCAGGGTCACACATCACACCCCTGGGCTGCCCCGGGGCACTCACCCCCCCTCTGGTGTTCTCTCTCCCCAGTCTGCCCAGCTGCCTGCAAGTCCCAGGGCTGCACCTCGGAGGGGCAGTGCTGCCACAGCGAGTGCCTGGGGGACTGCACCGAGCCCAACGACCCCACCAAGTGCGTGGCCTGTCGCAACTTCTACCTGGAGGGCAAGTGCGTGGACAACTGCCCGCCCGGGCACTACCGCTTCGAGGGCTGGCGCTGCGTCACCTTCGGCTTCTGCCAGGAGCTGCACAACAAGTGCAAGAACGCCCGGGAGTCGGGGTGCCACGTCATCCACAACAACGAGTGCGTGCACGAGTGCCCCTCGGGCTACATCATGAACTCCAGCAAGTAAGTTGGTGGTGTGCCCAAGGGAAGAGCCCGCGCTGGGGCGGGTTGGGTTGGGCTGCGCTCGGGCTGGGACACGGCGTTTGTGTTCTGTGCCAACACGGGGAAAGGTTTGCGGCGTTGGAGCGTCTGTGGAAATCACCTGGTCTACTTTAATATGATTTACAAACTAATACCTTGCTCTAATTCAAGCCATTAAAAGCAGGCAGCTCTACCTCCCATGTGCTGGGAGTTTGTTCTTCCCTTTCTTCTTGTGCTCCTCTCAAAGTTTGGAAGAAGTGGGAAAGGGGGGTGGAGAGAGAGGACAAGGAAGAAGATCATCCTCAAGCTGGAAGGGTCTTTCTGTAGAGGAGTGGGAGGTGGGAGATGAGCAGTGGAGAGGCTTTAGCAGCCCTGCTTCCCTCCCCTTTGGAGCAGCCTCAGGCTGGAAAGCTGGGCTGGAAAACACAACAGGGAGAGGTCGTGGCTAATGAAAAGAGCACAGTGTCCTTTGAGTGGATCGTTCGCAGAATGTCTGTCCCTCATCCCTGTAATTACTTTCATTGAGCAGGTTCAAGCTGTGCCAGACAGAAATGCACAGTGTAACAAACAAGTGTAGCATGAATCAAAGCAGGGAACAGCCACTCCGTCTATTCCCAGGGCTTTTCGACAAAGGAATTAAATAATTTATGTTGCTGAGCTGTTTGTCACTGAAAACTTAGTTGTTTGTCCCATAATACCATTATATATTGTCATGAGTCAGATTTCCTATGAATATTGGTAGCTTTGTGCTCGCATGGATTTGCTCCTGCCATAATAATTTCAAGGAATTCACTGTAACAGGACTTTCTATGCCATTTCCTGTTTTGCTTTTCAAGAGAATGAACAAGCAGCCCCCAAAGTAGCTGTGCTGGTTGTGTAACAGCACCGTGGCCTCTCCTGTGCTGTCCAGCTGCTGCCAGTGGGACTCAGAGCTCTATTCCCTGCTTCTCCTAGAGCCTTCCTTCCTCTGAACTAGCTGGGAACATATTTTTGTGGTGGTGTGACCAGGGCAAGCAATCAGCTCGCAGGATTTCCCCAGAGCACAAAGCACATACTTGCCTCTTTTAAAGCAACTTTACATGCAGTCCTTAAGCAGAGGGTTCCCAGATGAAGGGCCAGCTCATCACTTTGCTTAATGATCTTTGGGATGGAGACTGGGTTTGATGGTCTTGAACCCCTGGGGTGCAGAGCACTGAGCAGCGTTGTGGTGAACTGGCTCTTCAGGACAATCAAAATCCCGTTGTTCTGGTTTCTGTTATGTAGGAAGAGATTGGAGTGGTTTGTGTTTGAAGTGTGGAAATGACAATTTAAAGAGTTATTGTCAAGGCCAGGTTGGATGGGGCTTGGAGCAGCCTCGTGTAAGGTGTCCCTGCCCATCCGTGGCAGGGGGTGGAATGAGATGGGCTCTAAGATCCCTCCCAGCCCAACCCAAACCATTGCCTGATCCCATGACTCTGGAGTTCCTGAGAGCCACGTGCTGCTCTCTTGGCAGAACACCACTGCTTTTGGGAATTGCTGGGGGTGACGGCCCGGGTGCCATTCCATGCTAAGCATCCCAAGCCTCCTGTTTTCCAGCCTGCACTGCACTCCCTGTGCAGGGCCCTGTCCCAAGGTGTGTGACTTCGGCAAGGAGAAGACGATCGACTCGGTGACGTCGGCGCAGGAGCTCCGGGGCTGCACGGTCATCAATGGCAGCCTGGTGATAAATATCCGGGGTGGAAGTGAGTGCTCCGGGAGTGAGGAGTGGGCTGGGAGTGGGACACTGGGGTGGGGATGGGGATTTCCTGGTGATCAGGGACAGGGAATGTCCTGAAGTTCTGCCAGGGGAGAGTTAGGCTGGATCTCAGGAGAAGGTTCTTCCCCCAGAGGGTGGTGGGCACTGAGCAGGCCCCCCAGGGCAGTGGGCACGGCCCCGAGGCTGCCAGAGCTCCAGGAGGGTTTGGATGATCCTCTCAGGCTCATGGTGTGACTCTTGGGGCTGGTCCTGAGCAGGGCTGAGGGCTGGACTGGATGATCCTTGTGGGTCCCTTCCAGCTCAGCTGATTCTGTGATCCTCCTTTGCCTTTCTACCCTGAATCTCAGAGGGATTCAGAGAAATAACCACAAAGCAAAGGCTCTTGAGGTGTCACTTGGGTTTTTATGTTAATTGAATTTTGTAAGGTCTCATGAATTAACATCAGCCAGTTCTGTTTGATACGTGTGGGCTCTGATATCCGTGTTCTCAGTGGTATCGCAAAGCTAATCCCAGTGTTTTCCTCTCCCCAGATAACATAGCAGCTGAGCTGGAAGCGAATCTTGGCTTGATAGAAGAAATCTCAGGTTACCTAAAAATTCGCCGCTCTTATGCCTTGGTTTCTCTTTCTTTCTTTCGGAAACTCCATCTGATCAGAGGAGAAACACTCGAAGCTGGGTGAGTTCTCTCAAAAGATCCTGTCTTTGAATGTTTTGAAATGCAAGGTGCCAGTGCTACCAGGGTGATTTGTACTAGGAAACAATCCCTAAGTTATTTTTAAAACGTTCCTCAGCTTGCATTTACTTTGCTTTGGTGTCTGGGTTAGTGTGTGAGGGAAAAGGAGCTTTCAGTGGATCCCAACCCATGTTTTCATTCTTCTGCTTTCAGCAATTACTCATTTTATGCCTTGGACAACCAGAACCTTCGCCAGCTCTGGGACTGGAGCAAGCACAACCTCACTATTGCACGGGGCAAACTCTTCTTCCACTACAATCCCAAGCTGTGTCTGTCAGAAATCCACAAGATGGAAGAGATCTCTGGGACTAAGGGGCGTCAGGAGAGGAACGACATCGCCCTGAAGACCAACGGGGATCAGGCCTCCTGTAAGAGCCTCACAGTGCAGCAGTTCCATCCTCATCCCCCTGTTCCCTTCCCTCAGCCCGGCCCAGGATGTTTTCCCAGGGATTCTCCTTGTCCTTTTGGTGAAGCACCAGACCTGCCACTTGCCTGTGCTTTGAGGGAAGTCCCGTGCCATGAGTTCCCTCTCTGGACTCCCCAGCTTTGCTCCCCAGGGTTTGCTCTCTGTGGGCTCAGCTCGGAGATTTTTGGTGCTGAGTGTGTTATTTTTGAGGGGTTTAGCACAACATCACCTCAGTCCAGGCTGGGACTTGGTGTTACTGCCCAGTACCCTGATTAGCATCCTAATCTCCTTTGCCCGTGCCGTGAGGTGACAGTGCACACGTGGAATAAACGCGGGAGGAACGGGATTTCCACCCATCTGTGGAGCCACGTGAGGGAATTGCCATGACAACAGGCAGGGAGATTTTCCCAGCAGTTTCTGCTGTGCTTCTCAGAGGTTTCTGTGCCAATGGCTTCTTCAGGAACAATGGTCAGGCATTGCCTGTGTCAGTGTGGCTGAGGAGCTAACAACACAGGGTTGGAATCATAGAATAGAATCAGCCGGGTTGGAAAAGACCCCTGAGGTCATCGAGTCCAACCTTTATGCTCTCACTGAAGTTGTGCTCCTGAAGATGTAGTTTTGAAGGCGCTTACTTTGGCAGTGATGCTGCCATACGTGCAGTCCTTCTGCCCCCCAGCCCTGCTGTTTGTTCCCTTTCTGTATCACACAGTCCCTGTTTGTGCCAAACATTTCCAGGGCTGTGTGGTGAACCACCAGACTGTGGAAATAACCTGGGGGAGAAAATACCCAGCTTTGTTCTTAGCTGGGGGCATCTCTGCTCTGGTTCACTGCTCAGCCCCACAGAGTTTTGCCTGCACACAAGAACAGGAGCACACACAGGTTGACATGAGGTGCTTAAGAAGGCACTTCCACCACAAAGCCCAGCATTAGTTAAGCTGTGATTTCAGATCCCTGCTCACAGCCTGCAGTGCACCTCGGGCCATCCTGTGCCTGCACTGTCCCTCTGCTTTTGGGGACGGCACTGCTGAAGGTCCCTTTCAACCCAAACCATTCCACGGTGCTGTGATCCCCCAGTTGTGCCCTTGTTACCCTGATGCAGCTGTTTGTGAGTTGACTTTACAAGTCAAGATCTTTCAGGTGACTGAGTTCCCTGGTCTGATTCTCCACATATCAGCACCATGGGAGGAGGGAGTGCAATGGCTGTGACCTAAAAACTGGCAGTACCAGTGAAAAACACCCAGAGCCTTGTCCTGGGGGGCACCACAGCTCCAGCCTGGGCAGAGGGGAGGGACACAAGGAACGAGCTGTCTGACAAGTTCATCTCCTCCCATGAGACACTGAAAAGCTCTTCCCATACCTGGGTTTGGAGTTCAGACCCAGCTCTGCCATGTGGCAGCTCCTGGGCTGCTGTTGGGTTTGAAGGCAGCTGGAGGAGACAGTTGTGTTTCTCTCTGCCAGCTTTACCCCTGCTGTGCTGAGCTGGTGTCTCTGCCACCCCCACCTCAAACCACAGCCTGCCAGGCTGTTTGGCTTTTTGTTTGCTTTTACATTTCAAGTTTATTTTTCACATTGGCAGCGTCCTGTTTACTGAAAAAAAACAGAAGAAAAAAAAAAGGCCCTTGTTTTGTTCTGGATTGTGGTGCCAGTGAAATGAATGTTCTTCCTCCCTTTGCAGCTACTGCAGGAATAGCAAATGCAGTCAGAGCCACAGCCTGTCCTTCTCAGGCTGCTGGGACAGACCTCCTGCAAACACCCTCCTGTTTGCTGCCCTTCCCTGCTGTTTGCAGAGGGACCAGACTGCTCCTGGGCATTTTTGTGGCCTCGTGCCTTCAGTGCACACCCTCTTGCTGGGCTCAGCTCTGTAGATCATCATCAGTTGTAGAGTATCTTACCTTCGGACTTCCCACTTTTTGGAATTTAGTTCAGCTCTTCTACAGAGTCATTTTCATGAAATCATAGACAAATTTAAGCTGGCAGGAGCCTTAGGAAGACATCTATCCTGACCCCTGACTTAGATTAGGAACAGCACTGAAGTGAGATGAGGTTTTGATACGCAGCCCTTCTCAGTGCCAACATTCTCATGTTTATCTCACACTTCTCAGTCCATGAAAAATAGACACCCTTATTTATTAGCATTAATACATTTATTGTCTCTTCTCGTTTGTCTCAGGTGAAAATGAATTGCTGAAGTTTTCTTACATCAGGACTTCCCACGACAAGATCCTGCTGAAGTGGGAGCCGTACTGGCCCCCCGACTTCCGAGACCTCCTGGGCTTTATGCTGTTCTACAAGGAAGCGTGAGTGACCCACCCCAGGGCACAGAGCAGTGGGCACCGTGGGCTCCCACAGCCACCAGCTGGCATTGAGATGGGTACTACACCAGTGGTGGGCAGAGCTGTTGGATCTCTGGTTGTGTGGCTCCTGCACTTCAGTTTCCAAGGATACCCTTCTATCAAAGTGTTCTTTGGGATCCCTGGCTTGTGCACAGCCCACGTTCCTCATTTAACAACAATCCACACATGAGTTATTCCAGCTCTTCAGACAAACATATTCTAACCATAGGGTTTATCATCTCCCTCTCACCATGGGGTTTATCATCTCCCTCTAACCATAGGGTTTATCATCTTGCTCTCACTATGGGGTTTATCATCTCCCTCTCGCCATCTCCCCCCCTATCTCCATGGGATAAGTTTTTCTTTCATTTGAGGTGGGAAGGATTCGTTTAGAGTGGAGGTAAGTGAACTGATTTTCATAAGGCTGAAAATCATTGGCCTGGATTTAGTTGTTGGCATTAGCTGGGGCACAGGACCTGCCCTGTCAGGAGTCTGGGATGCCTCACTTTTGGAATACAATGAGATAATTGCACTTCCTCCAAAGAGCAAAGAATGGCAGCTCTCAGCGAGGTCCTTGGAACTGTTGTTTTTAAAAGCCTAAGCGAGGATTGTGTTAATTTGAGCCTTTTCTCTCCCGAAGTCCGTACCAAAACGTGACGGAGTTCGATGGCCAGGACGCTTGTGGGTCAAACAGCTGGACAGTTGTGGATGTTGACCCACCCCCACGGTCGAACGAGCCCAAAGCCCAGGCCCAGCCAGGCTGGCTGCTGAGGGGCCTGAAGCCCTGGACACAATATGCTGTGTTTGTGAAAACCCTGGTGACCTTCTCCGACGAGCGGCGCACGTACGGAGCCAAGAGCGAGATCATCTACATCCAAACCAACGCCACGGGTCAGTGCCAGCACCAGGGTCTAGCAGGGGGGGAAGGGACCTAAGTAAGAAGAGGGGCAGGGACTGAGCTCTGCTCTGTGGGGACCAGGGACAGCACCCAGGGAACGGCTGGGGCTGTGCCAGGGGGGTTGGGATGGATCTCAGGGAAAGGCTCTTCCCCCAGAGGGTGGTGGGCACTGAGCAGGCTCCCCAGGGCAGTGGGCACGGCCCCGAGGCTGCCAGAGCTGCAGGAGGGTTTGGATTCTCTCAGGCACATGGCATGACTCTTGGGAATGGTCCTGAGGAGGGGCAGGAGTTGGACTTGATGATCCGTGTGGGTCCCTCCCAACTCAGCTCGTTCTGTGATTCTGTAAATAGTCTTTTCCCTGGGAGCTGTGATAGTCCCACATCCATGAAACACTGCTTCTGGACTTTGGTAGGAAGGAATTCCCAAACCAATGGAAGGGTGTGGGATTTCCTGCATGGGAAGATGGTGCCACGTGTGTTCTCTCCCATCCAGCTCCTGTGGCTGTGTGTAAGAGTCATTAAGGCTGGAAAAGACCTCCAGGATCAGCAAGCCCAGCCTTTTAGGGCCTGTGTGCTCTGGTGTCCCTGCTGAGGGCCCCTGGGGGTCAGTGGACCTACCACAGGGAATGCTCAATTCCCACTGGGATGTGTCTGTCCCCCGCCCTGTGCCCCTCTGGCAGGGCAGTGAAGTGACCTCTGTCTCTTTGCCCACCCCCACAGTTCCGTCGGTGCCCTTAGATCCGATATCCGTTTCCAACTCCTCATCCCAAATCATCCTGAAGTGGAAGCCGCCCTCGGAGCCCAACGGGAACATCACACACTACCTGGTGTACTGGCAGCAGCAGGCAGAGGACAGTGAGCTTTATGAACTTGATTACTGCCTGAAAGGTGAGTGGCTGCTTCTCTCTCTGGGCCTTTCCTTCAGTCTCTCTCAGAATTCCCTGGAGTTTTTGCCTTGGAGATGCTCTGGGGGCCCAATTCTGCTGTTTTCAAGAATGTTGTTCAAGAAACAGGCTGAGATGCAGCTGTGTCCTCCCCCTGTTCCTTATACATTAGGTGCTCCTGCCAAGGTATGTGCAAAAGGTCTCCAAAAACATTGCTTACAAAATAATCAGGCATTTTTTCCTTTGGGGATCTCCCTTCTGCCCTTGTCCTTTTTAAACTGAGTGGGAAGTTTAACAACAGCTATGGACATAGTCAAGTTAAACACTTCAGTGCTTCTGGAGCTCAGGGCCAAGTTAATTTTTGAAGGCATCCTGTGCCTGGTTTGGGATTCCCTGAGAACAACATGTTTCACTGAGGACTCCCAAAATCTCACCCTCTGCCCTGTGTTACCTGAACTGGGATGGACTGGGATAGAACTCTGTTGAGATGCAGCAGCATCTGAGCTTCATTTTAAACAGCATTTTTGAATCAAAGGCCTGTCAGAAAAGAGGGAGCTGCTCAGCTCTACATGTGGAAGCTCAGGATGTGGCCCAGATGTGCCATGAATCCTGTGTGCACCAGTTTGGGATCTCTGTAGGGTCAAACAGCTGCCAAGTCAAGCATGAGTGACACTAAAACTCTTTTGTTCACAGGGTTGAAACTTCCCTCAAGGACGTGGTCCCCTCCTTTTGAATCTGAAGACCCTCAGAAGTATAATCAGAGTGAAAATGAGGATGTCAGTGGCGAATGCTGTTCCTGTCCCAAAACAGACTCCCAGATCCAGAAGGAGCTGGAGGAGTCTGCTTTCCGCAAGACCTTCGAGAATTATCTCCACAACGAGGTTTTTGTGCCCAGGTACGAACCTCAAGCAGTGCCCAGGTGGTCAGGGGGAGGGGAATGGAGTGGATTATGAAACAAAAATACTAGGCTGGGTGTGTTGCCATCTGGGCTTCCATGAGCCTGCCCGGTCCAGCTGGATACGGGTGTTGGAGTGGTGGGAGCTGAGCACCTGCTCTGATGTTCCTGCACTTTAGTTTCCTGTCTCTGAATCCTTCTCAGCTTGAGAATAAATTGAGAACCCTTAGCAGGCAGCTGAATCCTGCAGCTCGTTAAAACTCAGATGATGCCAATAAGAGTGATTTTTTTTTTTCCTTCTGTCTAAAAGTCTTGTGGTCACGTTTTTCATGGAGGTGAAAAGAAAGGAAAAGGGCAGTTCAGGAGGCCACAGCCTCGTCCTTCAGCGTGGCATTTGTGGTCTCCCTTGCACTTAGTGTGGGAAATACCTCCAATACCATGAGGAATGTGAGTGCTGTGGGTGGTGAATGTCCTGTTTTGAGTGGCACACACAGTGTCACATTAAGTGGTGTTGAATGTCTTCACACTTCATATGCAGCCCAGGGAGGAAGTGCTGGGAAGCAGCTTAGAGTCTGGGGTGGTTGACCCTCTTCCCTGTCACGCATTTTGTGCTCTAAATTTATTCTCAGCTCGCTGCCCTGGGCTGACAAACCTCGATTTGCAGCTCCCTGGCAACATTTTTCTTGTGGGATGCATCGGATGCATTGCTGGGGTGGTCCCTGCTCTGGGGCCTTGGGCAGAGTCCCTCCCTCCTTTGGCCACTCCCTGGCTGTTGGTGCCCATCAGGACAAGTTTCCCTGTGCCAAAGGATGCCAGGACATGGCATATTCCAAGGCAGAGGAGAGCCCAAGCCATGTGCAAAAGCCAAGCTCCTCCTGATGCAGGCAGACAAATTTTGGCACTCTGATTTCTTTTTTTATTTCCTTTTTCTCCCAATTTTATTGTGCAGCCAGCCCAGGATGCTTCTCAGGCCAGTTTCTGGGGTATGTATTTTAGGAGGAAACCAATCACCTTGTCAGCCTGCTGAGGAACAAATCTCCACATCCCTGGACTTGGCTAATTCTTTAAAACAAGCCCTTTTGCTGTTTTAAGGCCATGGTAAAGAAACCTCCCTGCTGCCACGTGTCCTGCTTGTCTTCCCTGGCAGGTCCAGGCTGTTTCCATGTAAATCAGCATTATTTTTCCTGGGAATACTGTGCTATCACCTGCTCACAAAGCCTGGCAGTGAGCAAGGAGTGTGGTTTGCTTAAGGTGCTTTTCTGTGGCCCCTGAGAGTTCACTGACCTCTCCTGAGGTGCTGTGTGGCCTCTCTTGGAGAGAAGGAACGTGCCAGTCACGGGAGGAATCTCAGGGATGAGGCCAGCAGGGAATATGAGATGGCAGGAGGCAGAATCAGAGCAGTTTCTGCCTGATGTCTCATCTCCTTGTTTTCCATGTGCCATTTCTCTCCTCCTGTCCTGCTCCCAGCCATCTGATCCCTGTGCAGGATCCAGCCTGCTCTGCTCTGCTCCCCCTTAGTCCAGGGCTGAGCTCACCGCTCTGGAAATCCGGAGGTTGTTCCTTCCCCCTGTGCACGCTCATCACCTTCTCCAGGGTGCTCTCACAGCTCCTGTGGGTCAGTGACAAGGCAAACCAGGAGTGCTGGGGTGTTCCTGGCCATTCCCAGCTCTCAGGCAGAGCTGTCCTCACACCCAGCTGCTCTGTGGCCTCCCTTGGGAGCTGAACAAAGGTGGCCATGGGAAGCTGATTCTTTGTTTCTTCTTTCCTGTCTTATTTGCTCTTATTTTGGAAGAGTTCTGCACAGGCTGGGTGGTTGCACGCTGGGACAGGCTGCCCAGGAGGGGTGGAGATGCTCAGTCCTGGGCCTGAGCTCCCTGTTCCAGCTGCCCCAGCTTTGGGCAGGAGGTGCCTTCCAGCCCCACCTGCTCCTGATTCTGTGGAAAGCATGGAAATATTTCAAAAGTGAAAGTCCTGAGAGGCAGAGCGAGGAGTAAATGGCTGCTGTTCAGGATGTCATTCCATGTGTTCTCTCCAGCAGAAAGGGCAAGAGCAGTCTGTTCTGTCTCTGTCACTTGTGCCATTCCCAATATTCCTGGGTTACAGAGTGAGCAACGTCTGGGAAATTACTCTCATTAATAGTAATTTTTTTCCCCCGAGTTTCCCAATTCAGTTAATTTCACACACAAATAGGAAATGCTTTTGCCAGCACAGAGGGAAGCCAAGCCAGGTGTGCCAGGGTAGTTTCAGGTGTGTGGAAAAGCCAGGCTTAAGGCATTTTTAGAATCCTCCAGCACAGGCCATGGGGCATGTGATGAGTTGTCACTTCAGCCCCTGTGAGCCCCACTCTGGTGGTCTGTGACAGCAGCAGGAACCTGGGCCTGAGGATTTCACAGGGAAGGAACTCTTTGGAGCTGCTGAAATAGCCCTGATTGCACTGCATAACTCTGAGAAGAATCAGAGGTTTGAAAATACACAGAATTTGACCAAAAAATTTCTACAAATCCAGGATATTAAATATGAGGAGATTGGGGATTTTACACCTTTGCAAGTTTTTCTTGCTTTCTGTGACCTGAGAAGGAAGGAATTCTTTCATTTCACCCTGTGTTTCATCAGTGGTCAAATTACTGTTTTACTGGTGAAAACCAAAATTCCCTTGAACACGAGGATCAGCTGAACCCACACTTGGTAAACAGAGGGTGGAGCTTTGCCTTTGTGCAGACAAGGCTCTGGCTGACCAAAAGGAATCCTTCCCAAGGAGGGAGGTGACATGACCCAGAGCTGGGTCTCTGAACTCTGCCCCATCCTCAGAACAGTGCACAGGCTGAGGGAACAGCACCTCCTGAAGGAGTTAATTAGTAATTAAGAAAGAGAGAACTAAAAGCTGGAATGTGCTTGCTGGACCTGCCATTTGGCACCCAGAAATCCTCCCCTGTGAGGGTGGGCAGGCCCTGGCACAGGTTGGGCAGAGAAGCTGTGGCTGCCCCATCCCTGGGACATCCAGGGCCAGGTTGGATGGAGCTTGGAGCAACCTGGGACAGTGGAAGGTGCCCCTGCCAGGGCTGGAATTGGCTGATCATTGCCTGGTGGACAGAGGGTGGCAGTGGAAAGTTCAGTTCAGCAGCTCCAACAGCTTGTTACATTTTTAGAGACTGGAGATGCCCCAAGTGTGGGTTCAGCTCAGGTCACTCTTTGTACCCTTTAATAGCTGCACACACATAAAAAGATCGTCACCCCCTTAAAATACATGGTCTGGATTTCAACTGGCATTAATTCCTTTTGTGTAACTGAATACAGTTACTGATTCACCACGTGTTGGTTCCTGACCTGGAATTCCCCATGGCAAATGTGTGGCAGGACATGAAGTGTTAGAAGGAGCAGCTTTGGTTTGGTACTGAGCCCTTCTTTTTTTCATTTTATTGCCGAGCAAATGAAATCTGTGAATGGCTCTTAGTTCTGTCGAGTTTATCCTGTTTGTTTACTGGTAAAACCTGGCCTTAAAGCTGGCTGGTGGCACTCACCTGCAGGCAGGGGAGGTGACAGGGTGACAGTGCTGCTGCTGGTCTTACAACTGCAAAAACATTGATTTTCAGACTGAAATGCACTAATTTGAGAAGCAGCATTTGGTTAACAAAACCACACAGCTAATGTGTAATCAGAATCATGAGTTTTAAATGCATCTGTTGAAAAGGACTTAATAGACTTGGTCTCTTAGGAAAAGCTTAAAATGATTTGTGTATCCATTGAGGTTCAGCCATAGGGTTCAGAGTGGCAAATACATTCCAGTGAGCTGTGAGAGCGGCCTTGTGCTTTATAAATGCAGGTTAGTGACACTTGGGGTATGTGGCACATTTAAGGTCATCAGAGCCAGGCCTGTGGTGTGACCTCCTTTGCTCAGAGCTAAAACGTGTGGGAGCTGAACTGCAAAGCATTGCAACCCTGCACGAGGCATCCTGGTGGGTCAGATCCAGCTGAGACACCCAGGAGAACCTGAATTCTCATTCTCAAGCAAACGCTCGAGGCTTGGATGGGTTTCTTTTTATTTTACTTCTCTGTATGAAGTTGTGCAGGGAGAGGGTCTCATGGACACAGAATTTCGGTTAAAAAAAAAAATAAAATCCTGAATTTCTTTGTTGCACTGCAAATATAAGGCTTGAATTTGAGTTTTCAGTGGCACTCTGAGCTCTCCCACTTGGGCTCCTGATGTGTTCACACAAATGACGTGGTGACCTGTGTTATTTAACAGGCCGTCGAGGAAGCGAAGAGACCTCGGCTCGGTGGCCAACTCCACCGTGGTGATGCCCACCGTGCCAGGCTCTGCCAACAGCTCTGCAGCAGCAGCTGAGGGGGCAGAGGAGCAGAAGCCTTTTGAGAAGGTGCTGTCCAAGGAGTCCCTGGTGATCTCGGGGCTGCGCCACTTCACCGGCTACCGCATCGAGCTGCACGCCTGCAACCACGACGCGCAGGAGTCCCGCTGCAGCGTGGCAGCCTATGTCAGTGCCAGGACCATGCCAGAGGGTAACTGTCCCCTCAGCTCTGCTGTGGGTTGGTGGCTCTTCCCCAAATCCCGCCTTTCCCACGGGAGCCAGCTGCAGTGGAGCCATCACGCAGGACCGGGGCTGTCCTGCTGTCCCAGCGGGGAAGGGTGGTGGGTGAGGCATTGGCAGGTTTGAATTTTGCCCAGGACATGAAATCAAACTCATTAATCCTGACCTTGGTTGTAGCTAAGGCTGATGACATCGTGGGTCCAGTTTCCCACGAGGTGGTTGAAAAGAACACGGTGCACTTGAGGTGGCAGGAGCCGAGGGAGCCCAATGGCCTCATCGTGCTCTACGAGGTGAACTACGGGCGGCTCGGCGAGACGGAGGTGAGAGTTCCTGCTGCTCCCTTCCCTCCCTTCTTCTTCTCCTTCTATCCCTCTGCAGAGGTTTCTCCACCTGGGAGCCCAGGGCTGTTCAGGATTTGATAGTCCTTGTACATGCAGTGCCTTGTCCACTCTGGTTTCCTGGTGCAGGAACCAAAGGGGCACCAAACTTGAGTGCTGACTTTGGCTCCTCTGGAAATCTGTCTGGGGTGGCCTCAGGGTATAATCTGCCTCTGTGGTGCCCATGTGCCAGATTTGCCACCTTTCTGCATGGAGCTTTTCAGAAATCCCATTTCACAGCAGGACAGAACCCACACAGTGCTGTGCCTCAGGTGAAAGGACGAGAGGAAATAGCCTTGAGTTGCACCAGGGCAGGTTCAGATGAGATATTAGAAAATAATCTTTCGTGGAAAGAGTGGTGAGGCATTGAAACAAGTTTCCCAGGAGGGTGGTGGAGTCACCATCTCTGGAGGTGTCAGGAGGTGTCTGGATGTGGCACTTGGGGGCACAGTTTAGGGGTGATGGTGGTACTGGGCTGATGGTTGCACTTGATAGTCTTGAAGGTCTCTTCTAACACTGGTGTTTCTGTGGTTCTGTGAAATTTAAGTTGCCTGAAGAAATTAGGGAAATGTTGAGAAGTCCACGAGCTCATGGGGAATGCTGGTGCCTGGGCAGGTGTCAGTGCCATGGGCACAGTGTGGTGTCAGTGCCATGGGCACAGTGTGGTGTCAGTGCCATGGGCACAGTGTTGGTGTCAGTGCCATGGGCACAGTGTGGTGTCAGTGCCATGGGGACCGTGTTGGTGTCAGTGCCATGGGCACAGTGTGGTGTCAGTGCCATGGGCACAGTGTTGGTGTCAGTGCCATGGGGACAGCGGGACTCTTCAGTCCAGGTCCTGTTTCTGGGCTGAAGGCTGGTTACAGCACATGGCATTTACTTTCTGTAACCTAAACCTGGGGATTTTGGGGAGCTGTGAATGCTGCAGGAGCCCCAGGGAGCTGCCAGGGAGGTGTGGATGCTGCAGAAATCTCAGGGAGGTGGCAGGGAGCTCTGGATGGTGCACTAATCCCAGGAAGCAGTCACGGAACTGTCAGGGAGCTCTGGATGGTGCAGGAGCCCCAGGGAGTTGTCAGGGAGCTGTGGATGCTGCAGAAATCCCAGGGAGCTGTCAGGGAACTGCCAGGGAGCTGTGGATACTGCAGGAATCCCAGGGAGCTCTCAGGGAGCTGTGGATGCTGCAGGATTCCCAGGGAGCTGTCAGGGAACTGCTAGGGAACTGTGGATGCTGCAGGAATCCCAGAGAGCTCTCAGGAAGCTGTGGATGCTGCAGGAATCCCAGAGAGCTCTCAGGGAGCTGTGGATGCTGCAGGAATCTCAGGGAGGTGTCAGGGAACTGTTAGGGAGCTGTGGCTGCTGCAGGAGCTCCAGGGAGCTGCCAGGGAACTGCCAGGGAGCTGTGGATGCTGCAGGAATCCCAGAGAGCTCTCAGGGGGCTGTGGATGCTGCAGGATTGCCAGGAAGCTGCCAGGAAGCTGTGGATGCTGCAGGATTCTCAGGGGGCTGTGGATGCTGCAGGAGTCTCAGGGAGCTCTCAGAGAGCTGTGGGTGCTGCAGGAATCCCAGAGAGCTCTCAGGGGGCTGTGGGTGCTGCAGGAATCCCAGGGAGCTCTCAGGGAGCTGTGGGTGCTGCAGGAATCCCAG
>JAWWEU010000082.1:2951251-2964811 GCA_035583155.1 Acropternis orthonyx
GCTGTGGGTGCTGCAGGAATCCCAGGGAGCTCTCAGGGAGCTGTGGGTGCTGCAGGAATCCCAGGGAGCTCTCAGGGGGCTGTGGGTGCTGCAGAGGGAGGGTGGCACAGCCTGCTCTCCCCACAGGAGGCCCATTTCTGCGTGTCCCGCAAACACTTCGCCACCGAGCACGGCTGCAAACTGCGGGGCCTTCAGCCGGGCAACTACAGCGTGCGCATCCGGGCCACCTCCCTGGCTGGAAACGGCTCCTGGACAGAACCCACCTATTTCTACGTGGCTGATTACTGTGAGTTCACTTTGTTTTCAACATTTAATCCCTGACAGAGGCTTGGGGTTGTTTTGGAGGGTGGGGTTATCAAGCAGTGCCCAGAGAACTATAGGGAGTCATTAAATATTTACCAAAGCACCTGCTTCCAAGAACCTGAAAGTACTTGGCCACGTGGCTTTTCCTCATGAGTTCTCACTCTGAGCAGCACCACCATACCCTGAACTAGCCTATGCTTTCATATTTGTTCCAATTTATTCAAGGGGGAGATTATACTGAGGAAAAAACTTGGATTTTGGACCTGTGTAATACCTCCAACTCTCTCTTTCTCTCTTAGTGAATGCTCAGCCTAATATTGCTGTGATAATCGTTCCCATTATTTTTGCCATAATAATTGCTGGAATTATTGGAGCTGCTTACGTGCTTGTGAAAAAGAGGTGAGTGCAATTTTATCTTGCTTTCACCAGATCAGCCAAAACTTCTATCCAGGAGTTTTGTTGATTTGTTGGGAATCAGTTTTTGTTTATTTTCTAAACTTCCATAATGACTGGAACATTGACTCAGCGTAGGGAATATTTTGTGCCTGTGGAAATGGGGAGAGTTTGTGTTTGCTGCGTGTTTTGGGAGTTACTCAAACTGCCTGCACCTCGAGTGTGTCAAAGGCTGCAAATGTGCTGAAGAACTTGTGTCTCTTCCAGACAAACTGAAGGACCAACCGGACCCCTGTACGCCTCCTCCAACCCTGAGTACATCAGTGCCAGCGATGGTGAGAGCACCGGGGCTTCTGCAGGGGTTGGTTCCTGTCCAGTCCCTGCAGCAGGATGGGATTGGAATTGTCTTCGTGGAGTTTTCTAGTCTGTTTTAAATATTTAAGCCTGTGGGAGGGGGCAACAAAGATGGGGAAGGGCCTGGAGGGGAAGGGTGTGAGGAGCAGCTGAGGGCACTTGGTGTGTTCAGCTGGAGAAGAGGAGACAGAGGGGGGACCTCACTGGGGCCTTCAACATCCTTGGGAGGGGCAGAGGAGGGGCAGGCACTGAGCTCTGCTCTGTGGGGACCAGGGACAGCACCCAGGGAATGGCCTGGAGTCGGGTCAGGGCAGACTTAGGTTGGATCTCAGGAAAAGGTTCTTCCCCCAGAGGGTGGTGGGCACTGAGCAGGCTCCCCAGGGCAGTGGGCACGGCCCCGAGGCTGCCAGAGCTCCAAGAGCCTTTGGATGATGCTCTGGGGCACAGGGTGTGACTCTTGGGGCTGGTCCTGAGCAGGGCTGAGGGTTGGACTGGATGACCTTTGTGGGTCCCTCCCAGCTCAGCACATTCTGTGGGTCTCTAATCGAGGCTGCCACAGAAGCGACTCCCACAAGACACGGCTCAGCTCACAAACATCCCCTCTGCCCCCCCAGTTTATGTCCCCGACGAATGGGAGGTGCCCCGGGACAAGATCACGCTGCTCCGGGAGCTGGGACAGGGCTCCTTCGGGATGGTCTACGAGGGCATTGCCAAGGACATCGTGAAGGGCGAGCCCGAGACCCGCGTGGCCGTGAAGACGGTGAACGAGTCGGCGAGTCTGCGCGAGCGCATCGAGTTCCTCAACGAGGCCTCCGTGATGAAAGGCTTCAGCTGCCATCATGTGGTGAGGGCTGGGTGCCTCGGCTCCTCACACATCCCATCACACAGCTCTGCACCCCTCAGGGCTCGGCTCCCAGCTCAGCACAGCAGCAGAGCGGGAAGAGCCGGCATCTTTCCCTGTGGGATTCCGCAGAACACATCTGCCCAAGGCTACTCTTCCTAAGCCTGGCAAGGCTTTGTGGGGCTGTTCTCAGCTCTGTTCCAGGGGGTGTTGGCCTTGCCCTGTGTGTTCGGACACAGCCCTTGAGGGAGTTTCTCACTTCTTTTCCAGGTTCGCCTCCTCGGGGTGGTCTCAAAGGGACAACCCACTCTGGTGGTCATGGAGCTGATGGCACATGGGGACCTCAAGAGTTACCTCCGCTCCCTGAGACCTGAGGCTGAGGTACAGACAGGAGTGGGAGGCTCTCTTTTGCTACAGGGTGACTTGATTTGGGGTTTAATACTTCTTTATTTAATGGCTTTAAGCTAAAAGAGGGTGGATTTGATTGAATGTGGGAAAGAAATTGTTCCCTGTGAGGGTGGTGAGGGCCTGGCATGGGTTGCCCAGAGAAGCTGTGGCTGCCCCATCCCTGGAAGTGTCCAAGACCAGGTTGGATGGGGCTTGGAGCAACCTGGGCTAGTGGAAGATGTCCCTGCCCATGGCAGGGGGTGGAATGAGATGGTTTTCCAGGTCCCTTCCCACCCAAACCCTTCTGTGATTCTGCGATTTATTTGCTGCAGAACAACCCCGGCCGGCCGCCCCCGACGCTGAGGGAGATGATCCAGATGGCTGCAGAGATTGCAGATGGCATGGCCTACCTGAATGCCAAGAAGTTTGTTCACAGGGATCTGGCAGCTCGGAACTGTATGGTCGCAGAGGACTTCACGGTGAAAATCGGAGGTGGGTGGTGCAGGGTCACGGGTGGTGTCTGAGCTCTCGTCCAGCCCAGGCCAGTCTACAGTTCTGAGATCAGAGGATGATTCTGTGCATCATATTTGCTGTAAAGGCAAAGATGAAGCCCAAGACCAGTGTGGCAAACTTGGGTCATTCTCACTGGCCACCTTTGGAATTGCAGCACTTTCTCTTTTGCTTGCCCGTGACAGAATTGAAAGGATTTCAGTAAGAAAAACATCTCCTTTAGAAACAGAGCAGCTTTTCCCTGGGTGGGCAGGCCCTGGCACAGCTTTTCCAGAGAAGCTGTGGCTGCCCCATCCTTGGGAGTGTCCAAGACCAGGTTGGACAGGGCTTGAAGCAACCTGGGACAGTGGGAGGTGTCCCTGCCCATGGCAGGGGGTGGCACTGGGTGAGCTTTGAGGTCCCTTCCAACCCAAACCATTCCATGATTCTGTTCTGTGAGCCATCCTTGTTTCACTGGCAGGGAGCTTAAACCAGTCTGGCTCTTCCATCATGAGTGCGGACTCAAGAGGAGGAAGTACAATTCCTTATTCCCAAACCTCTATCCAAAAAGTTCATTGCCTTCCCAGCCTAAGCTGCCTGGGTTTATCTCACTGGTCTTTGCTTCCATGAGAATTGTGACAAAGGTGTTTGCTACAACAAACCCATCACTAGGTCAGGTGACTTTTAAAAGTCATTTATCTCCACAAGAACCAGTTTTCAACCCAATCCCTTTTGGAAATAAATAAATACAGCATTTAAAAATAACCTGGAACCCCGGAGTGTGGTGGCTTTTCAGAGCACTCTGGAGTTAAAAGCCAAGGCAGTGGGATTTCAGGCAAAGGGAGCTCTGTTTCACTTACAGAGGACAAACGAAATAATGTTTAGCATAGAAGGTGTCACCAAAAAATGTAACTGTGGAGTCTCTGCAGAAAAAATGCAGGAAAAGGGCAATGTTTTGGAATGTTAATGCCAAGGTGCCGGGTGACGTGGGCTGGGCCAGGGTGGGTCACTGGCTGTGTGAGAACAGGGCAGGGCAACATCCATGTGGAGATGTTACACAGGCAGAGCAGCGTGGAGGGAGATCCTTAACACATCCCAACTGCTTTTCCCAGACTTTGGCATGACCAGAGACATCTATGAGACGGATTATTACCGCAAGGGAGGCAAAGGGCTGCTGCCCGTGCGCTGGATGGCCCCCGAGTCCCTCAAGGACGGCGTCTTCACCACCTACTCCGACGTGTGGTAAGTTCTGCTCTGCAGTCCCAGATGGATTCCAGCCCAGGAGCTCCCTCTCCTAACACACAGTTCAGACTGAGTCACTCAGAGTTCGGACAAAACAAAGCTGTTGTTCCGAACCCCTCTGCTTAAAAATGCAGTTCTTTTAACATGTGTGTGCTCTGGAATAACTTTGTCTCTTGGAGAGCTCCGGGGTGTTTTGTTCTCACCAGGAGTCTTCTCTCTCTCTTAGGTCGTTTGGTGTTGTCCTTTGGGAAATCAGCAGTTTGGCAGAGCAGCCCTACCAGGGACTCTCCAATGAACAGGTGCTAAAGTTTGTCATGGATGGAGGATACCTGGATCAGCCGGACAACTGCCCGGAGAGGCTGTAAGTGGGGGCAGGGACAGCCAGCCCAGCTGCCCTCTGTGGCTGAGGGGTGCCCAACAAGGATGGGCCAGCCTGTGGCACCTCTTAACCCTCCTTGATGGAGGAGGAGCAAAAGAGACTTTAGGGAGGCACCTCCCGCAGAAATCCCACCAACGCATCCTTGGAGATCCAGGGATTGCAGAGGGTGGGCAGGCCCTGGCACAGGTTGCCCAGAGAAGCTGTGGCTGCCCCAGCCCTGGGAGTGTCCAAGGCCAGGCTGGATGGGGCTTGGAGCAACCTGGGCTGGTGGGAGGTGTCCCTGCCCATGGCAGGGGAGTGGATTGAGATGGTTTCCCAGGTCCCTTCCAGCCCAAGCCATTCCATGATTCTATGACAGGAGCCATCCTGTTTCACTGGAAGGGGAATTAAACCTGCCAAGGCCTTGCACTGTGAGTGCAGATTCAAGAGAAGGAAGCCCAAAGCAAAGGGAAAGCTAAAAACACAAATCAGCACCGTATCAAAGGCCCAACCCAAATGTTCCTCCTCCACTCCGGGCTGGTGGAGGGCAGTTGGCTCATGTCACGTGGCAAAGGTGGCAACCACCTGCATCCATGTGGCTACAGAGGCTGGAGAGCAGCTTCTCCTTCCTCCAGGGCCTGCTGAGGTTGTCTGTGCTTCTCTCTATGCCACAGAGAACTACACCAACTGTTTCCCAAGTCCATTTTGTGGCTAACAGGGAGGAGAGGCAGGGGGAACCCTGTGCTGAGCCACGAGCTGTTTCTCCTGTCTGAAGCCATTCCATTTGTCATTGCCCCCCTGGAGGGACAAGGCCAGGCTGCCTGTGGGGTCAGGGAGAAGAGGTCCCTGAGGGAGGCAGTGACAGACACCTCGCAGGGGTCACACACTGCAGCCTGTGCAGGGTTCAGGGTTGTTCTCTGCAGCTGCTCATGAGCTTTGCTGTCTGGAGGTTCCTGCGTTCCCGGGTCTGCCTGTGGGAACGGAGCTGGGGAAGGGGCTGGAGCACCAGGAGAGGCTGAGGGAGCTGGGGGGGCTCAGCCTGGAGAAAAGGAGGCTCAGGGGGGACCTTCTCCCTCTCTGCAACTCCCTGACAAGAGGTTGTAGTTAGGTGAGGGTTGGGCTCTGCTCCGAGGGAACAGGGACAGGAGGAGAGGGAATGGCCTCAGGCTGGGCCAGGGGAGGTTCAGGTTGAACATCAGGAGGAATTTCTTCACAGAAAGGGTGGTCAGGCCTTGGAAGGGGCTGCCCAGGGAGGTTTGGAGTGCCCAGCCCTGGAGGTGCCCAAGGAATGACTGGAGGTGGCACTCAGTGGGCTGGGCTGGGGGACAAGGTGGGCATCGGGCACAGGGTGGACTCTGATCCTGGAGCTCTTTCCCAACCAAAATGATTCTGGGATTCTGTGGGAGGAGTCACACTGGAGCAGTGGTGAGGGGAAGGAGCCCTGGCTGGATTAGGGAGCACAGATGGTAACTTGCTGGTCCTGGTAAACTCTTCTCACAGCTGCTTCTGGCCAAAACAGCACTCAAGAGCCATAAAATAAACATGTTTTGTGAGTATCCCTAGGAAAAAAGACTGCTGTGCTGGACATCTGTCTCATGGCCAGTCACAAACTCCAGTTTGAAACTATTTGTATTTGTAAGTTTTTCCTCCGTGGTGTCTGGTAACATGTGACCTCTTGTTGCAGCCTTTCCTTTGGGTGGGATGTTTACAGGACCTCTGTCCTCTGCCCAGCCTCCTATTTTCCTTGAAGTTTTAGGAGTTTTGTTATCTTTCAGGCTGGGTTAAAATTAAAATGGAATCAATTAAAAAGCGCTGACCTGGCTGTAAGTGCATTGCACACACACACACACAGAGTCTGTGAACCACAGCCCTGCTTCCTTTGGGAGCCAAATTAAGAACAATTGAAGGAATTGGAAGGAATTTTTGATCTAGACAGAAACAGGGAAAAAAGGAGTGTCAGGATCTCCAGGCAAACGTGGAGGCTGGAAAGGGAACAAACAGCTCGGGGTGTCAGAGGCACAGTGTGGGCAGTGGGTGACCTGCCAGGGGTGCCAGCCTGGGTGGCTACAGGGAATTGTCTCTTCCTGCCCCTGACTGTGGTTCCTCCTGCTCCAGGCACAGCCTGATGCAGATGTGCTGGCAGTACAACCCGAAAATGCGGCCCACCTTCATCGAGATCATCGAGATGCTGAAGGAGGACTTGCACCCCAGCTTCCACGAGGTCTCCTTCTTCTACAGCGAGGAGAACAAACCTCTGGAGACGGAGGAGTACGAGATGGACTTCGAGAACATGGAGAGCATTCCCCTCGACCCCTCCTCGTACTCCCAGAGGGACAAGGCGCTGGGCAGGGACAACGGGCCCTCCATGGCCCTCAAGGGGAACTATGAGGAGCACATCCCCTACACTCACATGAACGGTGGCAAGAAAAACGGGCGGATTCTCTCCATGCCCAGGTCAAGCCCTTCCTAACGCTTCCTGTTTGGCCCCAGGGTTGTGTCTGCTTTTCCTCCCCCCACCCCTCCACAAATCTCAGGACTCTTGTTATTGCTGCCACAGTGTATGACACACATCTACAAACTCTTCAGATTTTTAATCATCTTACGATTAAATTTTTTTTTTTTTTTTTTTTTTTTTGCCAAGTTGACTGGTTGTCAGTGGACTTATCTGTGAACATAAATGGAAGAGGTTTCCATGGCTGCTGTCCCTTCTGTAACCGTGGTTTCACAACAGGAAGCGACCCTGTGAGCTCAGCTGAAGGAGAGGCATCAGCGTGTGCCAGCAGAGCACGCGAAGCTCGCCGGTGTCTGAGCCGAGCAGAGCAAACCTGCAGGGCAGAAGCATTTCCAGCAGAATTCCAGGCTTTCAGGCACACTCTCCACTACAGCTGAAGGGTTCAGCACATCAGCCGGACGCGCCGGAGCCTTACATTGACCAAGAGCTGCTGCTTTCAAAGCTTTCGAGGGGTGACGCCCCGGGGTGCGTGCGTGGCCGTGTGTGTGTGCGTGTGTGCAGTATATCCACGGGGGGGTGCAACCTACAGCAAAACAGACACTTCTGCTTGTGGACACAGGTTCCAACACTTTCAGGCACATGGTGGGACTCTCGGGGTGTCCTGCACGGGGCCAGGGGTTGGACTCGATGATCCAGAAGGGTCCCTTCGGACTCAGCCGTTCTGTGTTCTCACAGGAGCTTTCCTGTCCTTGGAAGTGTGTACTTAACCTTTTCTCCCGTTTCCCTGGAGGGACTGAATCCTAAACAGATTATTTTTATACTGAGGACTCTTGGGAGTAGGTTTTCTCTCATTCACAAGTGAAGAAAACGTGCTGGGAGCCAAAGGAGCAGAAATCTGAGATTTGTGGGTACTTTTAAGACCAAACGAAGTAGGAGTCCCCTGACCTGAGACACGGAGTTTTCTGTCCTTACAGCATTGAGTATATATATTGTTTGTTGTAACATATTTAAAGATGTCTTTAGTTTAAATTTTAACTTCATATAAATTATTGACTGTTTATGATCCTTTCGGGGAGGGGGAGAGTTTGGGGGATTGTTTGGTCTTAAAGTGGTCCAAAGATTTCAGAACGAACTCATTTCAGCCTTGGAGGGGCGATGAAGCACATGTTAAGTTCTACTTGACAGGGCTTTGTAGCAGTCTCATCACTTATACCACGCAGTCAGCTGGCTCCAGTCAAAGCCCCAGTTTGGGTGTTGGGAGCTGAAGGACACCAGAACATCCCAGCCCTGCTCCCGCTCCTGCTCCTGCTCCTGCTCCTCCCCAGCCCCGTGTCCCTCCCTTGCCGCTGGGAGAGGATGAGCATGAACTGCAGCCGAGAGGGACACGCTGGGAAGGGGGAGCACAAGGCTCTGGGCTCTGCACGTGCAGCAGAAGCTGGAGGTGACTGTGGTTTGCTGCCTGTCCCTGCTCTGGGGTGTCCAGCCTCGTGTTCCCGGAGATCCCCGCTGCAGCATTCCCGGGATTTCGGCTCGTCTGGACTGTGCTTTGCTGTGCTGCTGTTTGTGAGAGGGCAGAGGTGACGAGCAGGACAACTGTGGAACTCAGAGCGTCTCGCAGTGCGCAGGGAGCGAGTCCGGCAGGAGCAGGAGATGAGGATGATGGATGAAGATGATGGATGTTGCAGGCCCGTGTCAAACAGGAGGTGGTTTAAAAGCAGGGAGAGATGCTCAGTCCTCCACCCTCTGGAGAAGTCCAAGGCCCGTTTTGTGCTCTCTGCCAGGAGCAAACGAGGCTCCCTGGCTCGGGGAGAGCAGGGACACTGAGCTGGGGTGTGGGTTTTGGTTCCAGCCCAGGCAGAGCTGCTGCTGTAACCCAAGGAGAGGGGCTGGAATCCCTAGGGAAGCACCGCCCCGGGAGAGGGGCTGGAATCCCTAGGGAAGCACCTCTCCCAGCCCACACTGTGGGCACAGCCTCGAAGGGGGACAAGAGGCTCTGGGCACCACCCAAGCCCTTTGGTGGGCCCTTTGCTGCTGGAGGCTGCCCCGTTCAGACCAGATGGAGGGCACAGCTTGCTCCAAAATTTTGGGTGGAAAACACAGTCCAGATGTGGGTGAGAACCTCTGGATTTCAAAAGGCCTCGTTTACATTTCTTCTGCTTTACAAAGTCGTAACTGTTCAGCAGCTCTACTACACTGCAGGAAAGAAGACATATTCTCACACTTTTCTAAGGAAGAGAAGTTTTTCTTATTAGAATTTTTTTATTTATTTTAATATATAAAACACTGTAAAAGAAAAAAAAGGCAACAAACAATTTGTTTTCTTAAACACACAGAACGTGTAAATTTGTATCCGTAAAATCCTGGCAGGTGGATGTGGTGGGATTATTTTTGTCCTGTTCTGGTGCAGTCTACCTCAGTGTTTCTTAAGGATATTTTTAATACTACGCACCTCTAAACCTGTTTAAATATTCTGGTCTGGACCTGTTGTGGATCAGGGAAAATCAGTATCAGCTGATTCCAATACCAGGGACCATTGGTGAAGGGAATGGGAAGGAGAATGGCTCGTCACTGCTGATCCCTAATCCCAGCAGGAGTGACCAATGCACCCATTTTCAAAT
The DNA here is from genome assembly GCA_035583155.1 of Acropternis orthonyx. NCBI lineage: Eukaryota > Metazoa > Chordata > Aves > Passeriformes > Rhinocryptidae > Acropternis > Acropternis orthonyx. Next base: position 2,960,689 of record JAWWEU010000082.1, read on the forward strand.
TGGGATCTGATCTCATCCCTGTAGTTCTGCTGTGATTGAAAAAAAAAGAAAAAAGAAAAGAAAAACCACAACAAAAGAGCCATTTAAAAGTTTGGACTTCAGTAAACTCATGACCTAAAAGGAGGGGGCTGCTTCCTCCTGGAGCAGCATGTGCCCGCGTGGAGCAGGGACTGGGACCAGCCCTTGCTCCTGGGGTTGGGTTGGGGTGTCTTGGTCCTGCCAGTGACCTGAAATAAATCTTTCCCAGCACCCCCTTGCTTTGGTAACATTTCCAGTGGCAGTGAGCATAACTGGGAATTGAAGATCTTCTCTCTGAAGGAACATTGGGACCTCGTATTGGGTCTGGCTTTTCCACGTGGCTGATACTGGTTGGCCCTGTGAGTGCACATGGTTTGCAACACTCAGATCTCTGCACCTGGGAGCGTGTGTTGCTCCATGGACAAGGCAGTCCATTCCCATGGCTCATGGTGTCATCTTCCCTCTGCACCAAACAGAGCAGCTGTTTGTACCCAGCCCTGTGTGTTAAAGACTTCTCTGGTCATCCTTCCTGCCGGGTGCGCAGGGGGAGGGAAGGTGTGCGGTACCAGCGGGGAGGGTCTCGTGTTTCTCCTTTCTAAAAACAAATAACACTAATGGTTGCTGCTCGTGGCTGTTCCACATCACACTCAGCTGTAGAATTAGGAAGAGTGAAAGAACCTCACGGGGAAAGCCCAGCTCTCACTGCTGGAACATCCCTGCTCAGCCCTCAGCCAACACTTTGGTCTCTGCTGGAGGATCCGCACCCCAGGGATGCCTCAATCCCTCCTTGGATCTCACTGATTCCCGCTCAGAGAACACAAGTGGAGGCTGCACACGCCAGATGAACCCTCTGGGGTGCTGGGCTGAGCCTTCCTCGGGGGCAGCTGCTGCTTTTGCTCCAGCCAGATCCTTACGGGGCGAGAATTCCCAGCTGCAGTGGGAGCACAGCACTCACTGCTGCTGCTCAGGAGGAGCAGGAGGGTGCAGGAGAGCAGGTGGGATGGCTGGAGCCAGCACTGGCAGCTGGGAAGCTCTTTGTTGCATTGGTATTTGTTGGAGGGTTGGCTCCTGCCCTTTGTGTGCAGAGAACGTCCCACTCACAGCAGGACAGGCTCCTCAGCCTGTCCTGGGCACAATCTGGCACCACCACGTAGCCAGAAATTCACTCTGCGATGAATCAGGAGGAACAAGAAACAGCTCTCTCTGCTCTGCTGAGCTTTCACTGAGAAAATGTCTGAAGTGTGAGGCTGGGGAGGTTACTCAGAAGGGTTTCCACATTAACTACAATTGCCACTTCCTGAATGGCTCTTGCCAATCTGGAGCTTCTCTGGCAGGCCAGTGCAGCGCTGCAGGGCTTGGCTGCCAGGTTAGGAGCGTGTCTGTCTTGGCTGCTTGTAAATACTCTATTGTGTTGTAAAATAGAAGAGCTAAAACATGAACTCTGTGCCAGCACTGGGTTGGGAAAGGTGATGGGAACTAGACCACGCTGCAAGGATGATCCTAAAGCAGCTGTGTGGGTGTGGAAGAGGCTGCTTTTAGGTGGCTAAAGGGTACTCTTAATTTATGGGTAGTTTATCTCTTTCCTCCTGAATTTGTATTATAGCGATGGGACACTTTGCTTTATTGTAGTATGTTGCATATATAGTGGGGGGGGGGGGGGAAATATCTCAAAGTCACTTCTTGTGTTACTGAGCTGGCTGTGATGAAGGCAAATAGGAAATGAGAGGAGGCAGAAGGAGGGTGCTGAGCCTCTGGTTTCGGGGAGGGGGGAGGGAGGGAGGAGGGTTCCCTCCCTCTGTGACACGGGGATGGAGCCCACGGTACCCCGGGCCATTCGCTGCCGAGACTGGAGCCTTGTTTAACAAGTTAGAAAGTCAGAAATCTTTGTGCCATAAAGCCTGAGCCCCGGGGCTGTGCTGGGGCCGTGCTGGGGCCGTGCTGGGGTGGCCCAGGTGGGATGGGCTGCACATGAACCCTCCCTGCCCCCGGAGCTGCCCCGGCCCCTCCGAAAGAGCCCCTCGTGGTGTCCTGTGTGTGTGTGGCCCAGGGAAAGGAACTGTTGAATGGGTTGGAATCAAGAAGTAGTTAGTTCATCAAATTCAGAAATAAGAGTAGTTTGGTTATTTGTATGAACTTAATGGAATTTGGCCTTTTTATTACCTTCTGCTTGGCTCTGTGTTCCCGCTGCTTGGATTCTGTCCGTGAGTGTCGGTGTAACGTGTTCAGCCTCGTTACAAGCATCACAAGAGTGAAGCCAATCATCCAGTTGACTTCTGGAGGAACCTGACTGTTGAAAAACAACTCTAAAGTTACCGTTTTTAGCAAATCTGCTGTCATTCAATGTGTACTTCTTTTTTAAATGAATTTGCTTGTCCTTCTCAGAAGGAAGCACTTATTCTTGCAGTTTGGGCAAATTCACTGCAGCACAATGCAAGCTGTAAGGGGACAGGTAGAGAAATGACTTTTTAAATATTGTATAATAAAGTTAGTATTAACTCCTATGGTGTTGTGATTTATTTTTTTTTTGCCAACAGAATTTGTGCTCTGCAAAACATTCTGTTCCTGGTGGTGGGTTTTTTCCCAGTTGAGGTTCCAACTGGTGGCATTAAAATAATTGTCTTTTCTCAGCCCTGAAGGCCCCTTGGGAGCAGTGGCTGGGAGGGCCTGGGCTAGTCCTGGCAGCCAAAGAGGAACCATCAGTGCAGGTTAAACGTGGGCACAGATGCTCTTGCTTAGCTGAGCTCCAGCCCCTGGTAAGTCCCAGCAGCACCAGTAAATCCTGAGCTTAGGACTAATTACCTGAAAGCTCTGAGCCGGACTCGACACCAAAGCTCTTGCTGAAATCCAGATTCTCCCAAAGTGTTCCAAAGCTTCCACCATCTCCACTTCCAAGGGCTTCTCCCACAACCCACGAAAACCGATGGAGAATTTCAGAAAGGCCACCTCTGAATCCGGAAAGGTGAACAGGAGAAGTGTTAACCTTTTGCTTGAGTTTGGGGAGTGATTTTATTCCTGGAGTATCAGAACTGGTTTGTGTTTGGGGAGCCACGTGGATGGGGGAAGTGGGCATGGGGGGCTCCATCAAAGGGCCCAAGGCAAATGTTCTGTGCTGGCACTTAAATAAGCCACACTTTAGTGACACATCAAATTATGTTCTGTGAAGCCTTGGGGGTGGGTTATTTTCTTTCCCAGTTTATTCTTGCTGCTCCCACCTTTCCCTCTGTATATCTAAGGTTCCAGAATACTAACAGTTCTGCAGATACCTCTGTTTGAATTAAAGGATCAAATGTGCCATGATTATTTTTTTAAAGAAGGGAAAAAAATGTTCCCCCTTGATTTATTTTTTCAGTGTTTTCATATCTAAGAGCCAAGCAGTGACATGTACAGAAAGCATCTTTGAATATTAAGGAAAAAGAATCTTGCTGTGTGTCAGAGTATTGGACAATTAGCTGTTGATATTAAAATTCTGAATAAATTATCCAAGAATAACTGTTCCTTTTTTGTCTGCTGTCTGTGCAGCACTGAAGGATGCGCTGCCACAGAGAAAGCAAATTGGTGGGAAGGAAAAAACACCTACCAAAACCCACAGCTCTGCCAGTTGTAGGCATGTGGTGTGCAGGCAGTGGAACTGCCCCTGCTGGGCTGTGCCCTCAGGGCAGGGCTCTCAGCTGCCTGATGCCATGGGGTGAACACTGGCACAGGGATTCCCTCTGCCTGAAGCTCTGAGAGCTGTGGCTCTGGGGTGAAAATCTTTATTTCCTGTGCATGGACCCCGCTCTTCCTTCCTCAGAGGGGGACAAACCCCTCCCAGGCAGTTTTCAAGCAGAAAAGTCGGAGGATCAGCATCACCCCTGCCCCGTGGTGGAGCTGCACTAACCAGGGGTGCTCCAGGCTCTGTGTTGCCTCCTGTCCTACCCAGGCCCCTCTGGAGTTGCCACATCTTTGTAACAAACCTGGTTTTGTTTCACCAGAGCCAAGATTTCCCTTCTGATCAGCTGCACCAACGAGGTGAGAGACTTGCTTATCGTTCCTGAGCTGCTCAGTGATGTCCTGCTTCCCTTCCCTTCCCTTCCCTTCCCTTCCCTTCCCTTCCCTTCCCTTCCCT